>JAAZTK010001637.1:0-13355 GCA_036507255.1 Megalothorax incertus
TTTAGTATCCACTAGATACGTTATATCCCCATAAGGGAATATTGTACCTTTATAAACTAGGATCTATTGAGAATTTTTTAAAATAAATTGGCATTCTGGGCAAATAAAATGCCTAGAATTTTGTGGTGTTACTCATTTTGGAGTAGGGCTTCGTGGAAGGCCCCTGAAGCCAAAAAATCCTTTGAAAAATTGGATTTTTGGAAAATCCGTCACGCTTTTTTCGCAATAACTTTCGATCATATAGACCAAACGACGTCAAACATGGCCCGTATGATTCTCTTCTCAATAATTATTAATTTTGGAGTTCAAGGACAAATGACTCGGGAATTCCGACTTTTTTATTAAATTAAACTATTTACAATACTGAAAATGTTTACTAGATAGTAATAATTTGTTCAGACTTCAGATAGAATTAACAAAAATTTTCAAGCGAGTCTGTACATATTTCAGATCAAAATTCAGCAAGATTCAGCTCAAAATTTTTAAATAAATTCTCCTAAATCCATCAATTTACCCCGTATTTGTCAAGGAGTAAATACCATTAAAAACGTACACACTTACCCACTCAGGGAATGAATTGGGAGTGAGTGTAGTGGTAATATCCGGAGAGTGAGTATGCAAGGGAGTCGGGGTGAAAGGGGGAGTGGGGATAAGAGTGGGTGTGGTGGTAGGAGTGGGAGAGGAATTGAAAGTGAGGGTGGGAGTAGGAGTGTAAGTACTAGTGAGAGTGGGGATAGAAGTGGAAGTGTGGGTAGGAGTGGAATTGGGAGTAGGAGTAGGAGTGGGAATGGGAGTGAATCGAATAAAGGAATTTCCTTTAGTCTAATAAAAGTATCAAAAGCTTTCTAAGGAGCCGAAAGCGACGAAGGTAGCTTGTAGTATGTATTCTTAGGATTAATTATAATTTATAATTATTGTAATAAAGATTGAAATAAGAAGTGAAGGTGCCTATCAGACGAGTCCACAGGACCTAGCTTACACCCTTTGACAGCGTCCAACATGCCGCCAATCATGTCATTCCTGAAATAGAGCATTCGCCGGAAGGATTTAATATGTAATTCTATCCCCCGATCTGCCCAATCTTTGCATTCACAAAAATACCTATCCCGCAAGCTGCTCGATAAAGGTTTGTGGTAAAGATGCACTATGATTATACAATTGATACTTACTGCCCATGGGATGTCTTCCGGGAAAGGGGGTTGCAGACTCAACTCGACGCACAGACTGCAATTCGACGATTTTTATGAGAAAAAATTCCCCATTAGGAAGTTTTTCCAAAACAACCGTCGAACTATGCCTTGGAAAGAACTCTCAAGAAAATTCGAAATCATTTCATATCAAAGCCGAATTATTCAAAACTTTTTGAATTTTGCGGATTTAATTAAAAGTTACTAATAGTAATTAATTAGCTAAAAATTCTCGGCAACTGGGCATTAAGGCGGAACGCGACGCAAGTTTGAAAGTCATAATAGGGATTTAATCTGAATTTAAAGCGGTAGGCAAAGAATTTTCATACTCTATTATTGCCTCAGCAAGATAATTGCCGTGTATTTTTGTTGGAATTCATACAAATGTTCTTCGAAAAGCTAATGCCATTTTCTCACCAGTTCCCATCTTCTTTGATCGGACCTCTCCAACTCTTGTATTTTCGGACAGGTATTGTCCTGAGTTTTGGGCAAAGTCAATTAGGGTTGGAGTTAACCTTTTTTTAGCTGGTTGTATTTCGATTTTTGGTTGAGCGCACCGCATCGGGAGGGCGTTTGGAGGGATATAGCTCAATAGTGGATATAGGAAGGTAGTTTAAGGGCTGTGAATTTTGCCAAGTTTTTATTCGAGCCAGTAGGAGTAGTGGTAACCCAGCAATTTTAAAAATCAGATGCCAGAGCCCAGTATTACATTGTATTATCACGGTCATAATAACATATTAAACGATACACTAATATAAGTAGTTTTCGAGAAATCTTGTAACCCGTTTTGAAAAGAAGCCTCAGGAGGAATTTTATTGTAAAAAAAACAGATGCCTATACCAAAAATCGACAATCAGAGCCCAGAACTAGAATATCAACCAATGTAATGTTATATTACACTTTATTATATGATTAGTAGTTTTTGAGAAATCTTGTATCCCGATCCCCTTACAAACTTGGGGAATCCCTTAAGCATTTATTGATAGTCTCGCGTTATGCCCAATGAGATGTGGAAACATATTCAAAGTCAATCCAATTCAAAGAAACAAAAAGGTTGAATTAAAGATACTAATTCGCAATAGGAAATCCTAATTAAAAGTTGATTTAAATAAAGTCTGAAGCTTGCAATATTTTAAGTGAAAATCGGGATATAATACAGTGACATTCCAAATGAGGAAAAATGTCAATTTTTTTGAAGTATTCTCCCAAAACTCACCCCTTTCCTCCAAATCGTAATTGGCAATTAATAATTGCCAATGCTACTAGTAGAACTGGCAGGGTAAAGGGGAGTGAAATTATTGGGTAATTCGGAGAATAATCAGTCCAAAATTCTCAAAAAGCATAATTCAATCAACACTGCTAGCGAGACATAAATGAGCAATTGACCCTAGTATCGTCAAATTCCGATACTTGAATTGACCTACATTTCAATCACTGCTAGCCCGGACAAACTAAAAGATTATCTCGGTTACGAATGTACAGGGCAGATTGCGTGATACAGCATATTTTATATTTTGGAGAGGCAAAATTGCGATATGTCCTGAGCGGGAACAAAAGTTCAATTTTTTTATATAATACAAAATGATATAAAAACCCAATCTCAATAGATACTTATTTTCGAATTTTTTTTTCAAAAACAAGTTCTTGTATATTTTTAGTTTTGTAGTGAATATGTCAAACTTTCTAAATTAATATTGTTTTTCACATACATAGAACAAATTTTGTACATTTAATTAACTTAAATACAAGTCATATTGAATAAAGATATTTGTTCTACCGTGGATAACACACAAATAATTAAATATGTTAAATAAATTGGAAATCCAACGATCTAACCTACTATGTATTCGTGGCACCTATCCAGTAACTTCCCATAATTTTAATGATGAATTGTCACTTTTCGCTTGTAATATTTCTAATCATTTGTAAACTGTATTCGTTTGTTAATATCATTCCTTTTTGTTCGCATCATTAAATTGATTTTACCCTTTTTAAATTAAATATTTGCTAAATTAGCTGGGCGACCAATTGCATATATGTGACATGACCATGGTCAAAATGTAGATATTCATGTCACAAGCTGCCTTGTCATTTTCTGGACAGTGTCCCATTATAAATACCGTCAAACGCCAATTCTAACTGTACAAGCTCCCGACCTAAGCTTAACCTTAGGAAATCCTTAGTAAATAAATAACACAAATACTATAATACATTTACTACCGTTCCTGAAAGCAAACTCAAAATTCTCGCATTCTCGCATTCCCATTTTATTAGAGTGCTACTCTCTTCTAACTATATTTAAGACTGTGCAGAGTAATTGTGCGATAAAGGCAGAATGAGAGATTAGATATACAGGTGTGATTTGTATAGGCAGCTAATTTAGCCAATTTAGTTTATTTGTAATATTTCGAATGTTTTAATTATTCCACAGAAAAATAAGTATGGCTTGATAAATTCAGACTACGCTAGTTTAATAATATTTAACAGTATCCATTTAAAAATATAAATGTTCGAATTTAATTATGACATTATATTATTTTAATCTTATGGTCTATGTTATTTTATAATTGTAGCAAGTTTGGACTCGTTGATCTTGAGGTAGACTTCTCCATTAACTGGAGTTTGATTATAGGAATTGAGTTCTCGCTTTTTGCACAAAGGAGGCAAGTCCGTATGCAAATAAATGAGAATGTAATAAAATTTCATAATGGAAGATTATTAACTGGAATGTATTTACATTTGGGGAGAATATTCAAAGTAAGTAAATAAATAATAAAAAATATACTGTTTTAACCCGTTTAGTTTGAATAGTAAAGAGATAAAAATCTGTCATATGTGGAGGTAAGCAAAAAAATTTGATCCAACTTTGATAAATTGAAAATTTTGATAAATATTGATATTATACATTAAAACTACTTGGCTTATCATTATACATATGAATGTACTTAATAATATTTAAATATGATTTATATATTTAGGATGAGGAACTCCATATACTAATTAGAGAGGCTTCAACATACTATAGTAGTGATTTCTGGTCTCTTCCGTTTTGAACAGATAAGCGAGGTGGAGATTTCCTTTACCGTCGAGCCCCCCTGTTCGAAGGAACAGGATTACTTTATTATAGACATTCCTACAGTGAAGAAGACGGACAAGTTTGTTATAATGTTTGTGCCTTGGGGTAACTTCATCATCTCCGTTTGCATTGACCCGATATGTTTCAAATTTCTCCCTTCGGAAATGCATCCGGGCTGGAATCTTATCATCTGTTGATTTTAATTCCCCTAGGATCTTTTCACCACCGATGGTTATTTCGTAATCAGCTTGAACGGATCCGACACTCCTGCTACTTCCCCTTTTGTTGCTGCCTTTAGTCACCCGAAAATTGCCATCGTCGTCGACAAGATTAAATTTCACGCCAGGTATATGCTTAATTTGGTCGATATTGATCTATGGGAGAAGAAAAATAATTTATTATTACATTATTTTAAGAGTTTTAGTAATTGGGCAGATCGAGGGATATGGGTATTCTCAATTATTGGTAATGGGCAGATCGAGGGATTCAAAACAATTGCAAGAATGTTAAAAGCTTTAGGTATAAGGTATTAGATATAGAGGAGAATATTCAGTAATATATGTACCTTAAGACGTTTGGCTATGAGTGGGATACATTCTATTTCTGCCGCGAGCCCCATTAGAGCAGATTTTCTTCCCAATTCAGTCTTCTCCTCCCTTAGAAAAGTACTTATACATTATAAAAATTCAACAAAAAAAACAAAATAAATAAAGATAAATACTTTGTCCGTTTGGGTCCTCTTCTTGGTATTCCCTTGTGAATAGGAAGAAAGTGGGATACTTTAAGATCAAGAAGAGTTCGATGGTCGATTTTGCATTTAGTTTTTGGATCTTCCGGGGACATCAGCTTACAGCTATATACTGTTGTGTGACTTATCCGCCTTATAGGAGTAATCTCGAAGACCTTTTCTAATATAGGATTTTTTAGGTTTTCATGATGAGAGAGCATATGCTTCCTAGCACTGTCTTTTTTTAGGGTAGAATAGTCGCAGACACTCCCGTCAAATTTCTTCGTTTTGCACCGGAAGTCCTTAAGTGCAATTTCCACATCCTTTTTCTTGATTTCGTAGCTTTGGGAGAATTCCTCTTCGTGTAATTCGGGATAAGACCTCCTACTCTGATGAGCACTTTTTTTTGGATATCCGCCTTTTTGATTAGAAGTTGGCTTAAGGGAGTCCTTTCTTTGGATATTCTTGTCTAATTTTTCGGAATCTATGTCCAAAAAATAAACTAAATTGTAATAATTCATTTTATAGAGAGGAATTTATAATTATAATAAAATTTAGCATTTTCAAGAGTAGTTTGTGTTGTCTTTGAATCTCAGGGCGGAACGAGCTATTACATTTTAATAGGGCGTACCCAGATATAAAAAAAGGGGTATTTGACTACCTCACCCAATTATTCAATAATTGATTGAATAAAGTTAAATATTTAATGAAGGAAATAAAGTTATTTAATTAATGAACTTTGGGTGAATTCCTTAAATATTGGATTTTATGGATTGGAGAAGGCATTACGGGAAAATATGAGGGGCAAATCGCGGTATGGGGAATTTACGAACATTTATGATTTTAGATCGGAGAAAAGAATAGAGAGATTATTACCCGAATAAAGGATTATATTTTCTTTCTTAAAGACTTTTTTAACTTAAATTAATTAGGCTAAAAATAAGATTCAGACTAATTACCTGCTTGCTTGAACATTGGGTTGCTCTCCTTTGTTCTTACATAAAATCCTTTTGATTTAGTTACACGATTTGATTTCCAGGACAGGGTTTCTTCATCCTCACTCTCTGACCCATTTTCGCTGTTAGATTCCTCATCAGAGTCATCTTCGTCAGTATCCGAATCCTCTTGCTCCGAATCATCATCGCTACCAGCAAGCTCTGGAGTTTTCTCACTCCATTTTGAATCTTTGCTACCCAACGATCGCTCTTTAAGTCCACTCTCCTCGTCTGAAGTTTCAGTTTGGTCTCCAAAAATGTCTGAAGTTTTAGCTTGGACGGAATTATGTCCAACTGCACCAAGTGAAGATTGTACTAAAAATCATATATAAATATACATGTTGAGTAAAAGAACAAAAAATATTACGGCATATTAATTTAAAACCAAGTTCTTACAGATATTGTATTTCTCGCCAGAATAGTCGACATTTCCTCGCTTTCTCATCACACGTGGAAGGGAGTCCTTACGACATATATCGATTTTGTTGGAACTCGAGTTTGAAGGTGTTGCTGAAAAATTGGAAACATTAAAAACTTAGTTCATTATAACAAAATATTCTATAAAAATTGATAAAAAATACGAAAAAATTTCTAACGTACATTTATATGCATTTATTCTATACTCATACAGGCACATCATATTCTCTCCAAAAAACTAAAAAATTTATACTAAAACGCTAACACACGGCATAAATTTGTAACATTCCTGTATTTGTTAGAGAATATGTATGTTGTAAATTCCTAATCCGCAATTTCCGAGACTGGGTTTCAGCAAAATATCAACTCAATAAGATTTTAAATCTTTATTGGGGAGAACACACTATTTTGTATCATTAAAAAATTAAATTAAAACATATTGAATAATAGTTGGGCAGAAAGCGAGATATAGCCATTCGAACAAGATTTCTACATGGGTTATTAAAAGTTGACCAGCTTACCTGGCAGAGGTCACAAGGAATAAAGTAGACCAAAAAAATACTCGGAATAAATTAAAATGGAAATGAAGATAGCACAAAGGACCACAAGCCTTCTGTTCTGCGCAGTGACATTTTATTTACCAAAAAAGTGACATCCGGGTACTGAAAAACGGGTATTTTCAAATCATCATTTCCCGTATTATGCAAATCATATGGGAACCTAAGAGTAGCATTTAAGCAACTTTCTTTCCGTTTTCAAACAAAGGGCCTGTGGTCCAGTGGCATAGAGTGTCTGGCTAGGGGCGCGTAATCAAGCAAGAATGTTGAACTATCTTTTTGCAAATTTTGCACTAATTTTCGTTAATTGGGGTTGCTAAATATCATAATTAAATGTTAATTAACCTATTTAGGATGTATACATGTTAAAATGCAAATGTTAAAACTTCATTAATTAATTAACTTAAAAATAAATTTTATACAATACAATGCATGAACAAAACAATAATATTGTTTAATAAATGATTATTGCTAACTTCTAAAAATTTCAGGAGAATAGTCTCAAAATTTGTAAAAAGTTCTAGACGGCTTCTATTGCATTTATTTTTGAACAATTTAACGCAAAGAGGTGCAAAATTGACATGATTAGATTGGGATTTGAACCTGTGATCTCGAGGAGATTGCAGTATTTGTTAAAATTTTTTTCTCAAAGCTGGCGCGTTTTGGAGTAAGATTTAGGCCTTAGAGAATCCTTTTCAGGAAAAATTCAACTTTTTTCGGGAAAAAAGGACCCAAGGAATTGACCCCAATCCAATCCCGCATTATATTCCCCTGCACCAGAGATCTAGTCCTAGTTCAGCCTATGTAATACGTATAGATAAGTATAGATGAGGAGATGGTAATCCCAGCTACCTTTAATAACCTTTAAATTAATTTCTCTAAATTCGATCCAATATTAACTTATTTTTTACATCAAAAAAGTTACAAAAGTTGACCTGACATTTTGGACCAAAGTAGTCCAAATATTTCGGGGAATTTAAAATAAACCCACAATAGTTGAGCTGGGAAAGAGTTCATTGAAAGGCAAATGTTTGAGGGGAAACTTTTATACTTTTGACCTATCCGGTTGACCTAAGTAGACCTAAAACAGTAGCGCGGGCTTATTACCTAGTTTTATAATAATTAAATTTTGCATACCACGAATTGTCTTTGAAGATCCTGAGGTTGGATGTCCCATAGGTTCGATTTTAGGTGCTAATCGGATTAAAATGGGCAGAATGCGATATTTAGTTTTGGTCATGATAAAAACTTTCAGACACCGTACATCAAATTAAAATCTAATGAAACATACCATCGTGTTGGTTTTGAAAATTTGAAGTTTTGCATTTAGGTTGTTTGCCTGAAGGTACTAGCTTTTTTCGGTCTTTGGACTCATTAATCGCTTTAAAAAGATTGGCTTATTTTATAATTTTCATATTAGATTTTTGATGGTTTACCTGATACGACGTTATTTGGTGATGATTCGTAGCTGGAGGTTGACTGAAAGATTTCCAAATTAATTTAAAGTACAAAGTAAATAAATGTGACACTTACGATTGGAGAAGAGGATACCTTCTCTGCATATCGAACTATAGCTTGGTAGACTCGACCCGGATTGTCAGTAGAAAGTCTGATTTTTTTTCGGACACCTTCAACTACGATTGCCGATCGTTTCTTTCTGTCCGATAAAATAATATATGTGAAAATTAATAAAAATGCACTATGTTTTCATTTTATTTACCTAACGGAGGGGGCACCAATAACAGAGGCAATAGGTTTAATAGGTGTTTTTTCATTTGTTGGTGCTGGGATTATATCCATTTCTTCAATCAATGGGATTTGAAGAGGACTGGATCCATGAAGAAGAAGATGACTGCCCTTTGGTGAATGCCTGATGGACGGCTCTTTTCCTTTTGATTTCATCCGAGTCGATAACTTTGCATATTTTAGGATAGAAGGGGAGACGGGGATTTGATGTTTTTTCACCATGTCTGGAATTTCACGCAAGTCCGTCGGGGATCAGAATTTAAAAAATTAAAATTCAAAGTTGAAATGACGAAAAATTAACTGATTTTTTTTCCTGTTCCAATGAAATTACTATAATGAATTCTTACTATTAATAAATTACTTTTAAACACAGGTGAATAAAGTTCGGAACTTGGTTGGTAACTCTGATTAGATGTACGATAGTTTAAAGTAGGAAAAATAAGTTATTATGTGATCGGAGGAAAAAAAATTAAATTTTCTTTTATCGGTCTTAGCTTTATGGCCGCCAAAGTACAAATGATAGAAGGGAGGAGCTCATATGCTTAATAATAGGAACATACTCTGTAAGATGGCGCATGATGTATCTCTTAAAATTCACATGTATATACGTATAATCTCTCCTTCTGCATTTTCCAGCAGGACACTGTAGTACATCTCAGTTGAATATAACGGTATTATCTCCTATTGAAATGTGGATTTATTCATAATTTTGGGGTTTAAAGTGCGGAGAACTCATTATCTGCCAAGATAAATTATAGCCTAATTCAAATTATAATTCAAATTTTTTTGAGAATTATTCGAATTAAATGGTTTAAGGTTTAAATCTCTACGTATTTCAACTGTAGTATTTTTGTTAATTATTATTATAAGTTAAATGATATTTGAAGTACTAAATTAGAAGATGTTTACAAAGTGAAAAAACTAATTAGAATCATTTTGCCAAATTTTAATTTACCACATCCTATTAAAAGAGTTTAAAATTCCGTTATTTTTAAAACTGCCAAAATCCCCTTGAAAATTTAAGAACTTTTTGATTAATAAAAAATATTTTGTAAAATTTCTATTCATATAGTTAGATTGTATAATTAATCGAATATTAAATATCCGACTTCCAGATGAACATGATAGGGTAGAAAGCGGTATATCTTTAATGAAATGTTTAAAACTTCAATTGTTTGCAAAATCCACTGAGCTAGCAAATAATTATCTAAATACAACAAACTACAATAAATTAATGGAGACTAAAATCCAAATAATGAATTCGAGTCAAAATGATCTCGCCTATTGCCCCAAGAGAAAGTTATAAAAAGCGTCCACAGTAACAATCTTGGGACTTATACGTATAATTTGGGGCATATTTGGCATAAATTTGGAGATTTATGGGCTAAGTTTATATATATTTCTTAAAATAAAACTTCAAGGAAAAATTTTACAATGAAAAATTTCAAAAAATTTGAACAAACACCAGATACTAATGTAATTTTGACTGTATTTAATGTCATCTATACTTATTATAACCGAACCAAAACTTTTAGAACCGAACCGAACCGAAATCCCAATCTAAGGAACCGAAACCGATCCGAACCGAGAACCGAACCTATCCGAAAATTTTGGATCCTAGTACAATATATTGTAATACAGAGTAAATATTGACAAATATTAGTAATGCAGGACTAATCACATTCTAATTATGTTAATAATAATTAAATTCAGTAATAATATTTGTCAAACCCAATTAATGCTAATTAGTGAAAAAATTGGAATTTGATTTTATATAATTTATTATTCATGTAATACAATATGAAAATCGTTCATGAATCATTAACTTCAGTCGTTTTAAATAAAACAAAAGATTTCATTAGTTTTCATCAAATTTTCACAAAAATTGCAGAAATAATTTCAGTATCCTCAAATTTTTTGAGGATATTTATCAGAAAGATTTAATATTGAGGTCTAAAAGCTAACCTTTATATTTCAATCATAGAAAATTGATTTTAAAAAACTAAGAAAAATTGGTGAATTCGACCACTAAATGAAAAAATATGAATATTTTTTAAAAATAAATTTCAAATTATTAAATTTCGGATTTGTGTTCGGTTGGTTCTCGGTTCTCTGTAGTAAGAATCGGAGAACCGAAACTGGAACATTAGAACCGGAACCGAACCGTCGGTTAGGTTCCCGGTTCAGTTAGGTTTGGAACCGAACCGAACCCAACACAATCTATTAAAGCATCGTTTTATGTCACGGTCTAATTTTAAGTTTCACGAGTTTAGCATAACAATTTTTGAATGATTTCATTAACTGGGACTTGGGCAGAATGCGGGATATATCCTTAGACCTTAGACCACTCGGCCAAGCAATCATAAGAGCGAGAAAATGGCACAGAACCACAATCCCCTTTGAAATTCACCTCTAGCATCTATTCAAAATTAAAGCTGGATTTTATAACTCCAAAGCTCGCATTTGCAAAGATTTGCAAAGCGACGATATAAAATCCAGCTTTGGATCAATTTAACATTTGATTGAGGGTACATTAGAAACTTAAATACGTACTTGTAAATCTGAACTTCAACAAGGTAGCTCAAGATTATTGGATTCCTCTCTAAAAGACATGATAAATCTGGCTCAAATACTACAGCATGGTATTCAATGTCAATAGCCAAAAAAGGACTCTAGTCCCCTGACAGGGAACCCCTGTAAAAATCACGTTTACAATTCAGATCATGTACACATAAAAACAACAACCTCAATTGAAAGGACTTGAAGCACATGAGCTACAAAAAATATGATACACTATATATTTGCCATAAAAATTATCTAATTTTATAAAAAAGTTGGCCCAAATTATATATTTTTTTCCCTTTCCAGTCTATCAACAACCAATATAGATGGAGATACTATGCCCCAGATTATGGGGGTTGTACAGAAACTTTGATCATAAGAATTTCCACAAGGCAACTCATTAGAAAACACAGCATCCGATACGGGAGAAGATGGTTCTAGACCACAAAAGGAATTACTACCCCTGTCAAAAAAGAAAAAGCAGGATGAGGGCAGAATGCAGGATATATCCTTAGACCACTCGGCCAAACTCCCTTTCTAGGGATCTTTGTGAAATTTTTATATGAATCTCTGGCAAGAAATCGTTAGAAAATATTTTTAAAATTATAAATTGACGATTTTACGAGTTTTTTCGTTTTGCTTTTCTAAATCTGAGCGAAAATTCTTGAAACAGGGCCTTTTGAGAACCGATGACTAATTCAAAATATCAAATCAAAAAAACTTTCCCATTCCTGTAGCAAACTCTCTACTCGTTTCCGTCGAAAAGGAATTCAATACAATTTTGTCCTCAGGGATTTCCAGTGCAAAATGAAGAGATTAGACGGGAGTGTGTGGGACTGTTAGGAAACATGCTATCTAGCGCCCATGCAAATATAACAAATCCTGTATTAGAAAACGTGTTCGAGTTACACGCGGGTATACTGCTATAAGCTTAGTTAATATACCCAACAGATCCGAAAATAAAGTGCAAAATCAGGATCGAACTCTCCGTGATCTTAAAGTATCCCACTTCCTTCCAAAGCACAGGAAAACACCGCGAAGGGGAGCCAAACGAACCAATTACCTTTATGTAATTTAAATGATTAATACTTAAATTTGCTTAATCTTAGATGTAAATAACAATTTTTCTAAACTTTATTAAAAAGTTCTCATTGCTGACGAACATGGCAATTTCAGGGTGACCAAAAGTAGCAATAAGAGTTTTGGATCCGTTAGGGCGGATTACGAGATATCCATCGGCGACGAAAAGACTCTAGAGGAGAATTAAAAGCAGCAGATAATATGATCCGCTAGGTCCGGATGCATTTCCGAAAGGAGAAGTTTGAAACATATCGGGTCAACGCAAACGGAGATGACGGAGTTACCCCAAAACATAAACATTATAACTTGTCCGTTTTATTCGTAGGAACAATTTTAAGGTTTTCTTATTCCTCTGAACTGCGGGGCTTGATGGGAAGGGGGATTTTCATCTCACCTATTTATACAATTCGGAAGAGACAAGAAAACATAATTTTTTTAAAGATTGAGAAAGGAAGTTGGAGTTAGGGTAGGAAGGTGTCAAATCCGATTTAACTATTAATTAATTCATTTATTATAATGATAAGTTGATTTTTAATTAAGATCAGTGTACAATATCCCTTATTAATTTACTATATATCTAATAATCTAGAAATATGTACATTGGAATCAAGTTTGCAACTTGATATATCAAGGTTGAGATTTTAAATTATGTTTAGGTTTGTACATTCTTTATTATTTGAATTTAAGTTCTAAATGTCTTTTTTCCAATATTGGAAATTAAAAGAAACAATTTATAAATATTAAATTGATAATTGATAAATATAATTTTTATGAAATTTTTAAAAAAGTAATAATAAGATAATCGAATTCATTTATAAATATACAACAATAAGTAGTAATAGGCTAATCAACGTAATATAGTAAGGAATATTAATTTGCATTTGAATTTTGCAAAAAAAATTGCAAAAAGTTAACAGCACCCGGGATTCCCAGGCGGTCACCCATCCAAGTACTAACCGGGCCCGACGTTGCTTAACTTCAGTGATCGGACGAGAACTGGTGCTTTCA
>JAAZTK010001638.1:0-13353 GCA_036507255.1 Megalothorax incertus
GGAATAAAAGACACGAGCTGTTCATGCCCTAATTTTTGGACAGGATTGTATACGGATGAGGTGAGCTCTTCTGAGAGATCCACATGACCACTAAAGAGATCGTCATGAATATCTGGAGGTGAAGTATCTATTGGGTCATCTGGGAAACCTGCCCTTTCTATACTTGAGGTATGTATGCTGGAAAAAAATATTAATTAATTAATATAGGTAATATTATAATTAGGGTTCGGGACTTTATGCATTATATGCATATGCATATTTCTCTAAATCACCTCCAAACTTTGTAAAAACATGAGATGTGACATTCTGATCAAAATTAGCCAAATTTTATATGCATATATGCGCATATTTTGAGATTATACGCATATTTGCATATTATATGCATATTTTGGCATTTTCGGCCAAAAAAAAGCAGAATTTTGGGCAATTTTCGATGAATTTTCGTAAAACACGAAAAAAATTATCAAAAATCTACTAATAATTTCGAAATTTCACAAAAATTCAATATTTTTTGCTAAGGAAAATGCAAAATTTGTTGATTTTTTTTAAATTTTGTGAAAAATTTTATAATTTCTCAAATTTATTTGCATATTATTTCATTTATATGCATATATCGTCATTTTTATGTGCATATTATACGAATATTTTAGCGATTTTATATGCATATTCATGCACATCTTTTGAGATTTTATATGCATAAAGTCCCGAAACCTAAATTAATAATTCCCCAAGCTCAGGGGCAATACCTAAGCCGATCCGCGTGGAGTAGAGCTGCTCTTTGATTCCTTTTTCCATGATGTTGATGCACTGCTGAAATCTTTTCCAGGATAGATTGTACCTTCCTCAGCTTGTTCATATTAAGAAGACCCCCTGGGCCAATTTTTGTAAAAAACTCATCCTCCCCATACGGTCCAGACAAGACCTATTTCAGCAAAAATGTAGCCATTTAATATCTTATGCATTCGAATTGGGCTAATCCCAGATGCTCATTTAAAGAAAGATTCCTTTCCCAATCCCTCGCAAATGCACTACATCTACTCTATAATTCTATTAAGGTTAAGCGGAAATGGAAGCTTCATTTGACACTTTTGGAGCGAATAAATAATGCACTCACTTGCAGGTACTGCTGTTCAGAGGCGGATGAGAGAACGATGAGGGAGGGAGATGTTAGAACATCCCTCAACTCTTTCAGGTATGCCCCGAAAAATGGGATCACGGGACAGGTACACATTTTGAGGCCTCTTGAGAGTGCAAGCTCATATTCCGCAGAGTTCCACAGTGTTTCAGGGCTCCCTGTACTCGGTTCGCAATTTTCCCCACCACTTTTACCTCCTCCAGCCTTCTCCCCGAGGAGTCCTTTAGTGAGGATCTCTAGGGTGGGCACCTCTTCCTTCTCCAGTACGGATAGCCAGAAAGGCTTTAATTTTGTAGATCTGAAATGTCCAAAATTGGAATTAAATACAATACTATTAAATGCTTTCGAAGAATTTCTTGGGAGTTGAGACGTAAATTGTGTGATTTTTTCCCCAAGTATTCTTCTTCCGGGTAAGACAAGGTGGTTAGGTAGAGTGAGTAAAAGCAGGTTCCAGTTTCAGTCGGCCTACTTTGCAATTAAAGTTGTAGCGTCGGCTGAAACCCCTGCTTCTACTCCTCAAAACATCTTCTTTTTCATTCTTCTTCTTCTTTTGCCGGCTCGCCCCTCGAAGGAGGAAATGTATTCAAAACTATTTAAAAGAAATCCTCCCATAATTACAAGAGCCTCAATCCTATCTATTTCCTAATCTCTTCCTTGCTTCCTCTCGCTGCTTTGAAATCAAATGACTTTCTCTTTGAAGAAGAAAGAGAAATTTGACAAAGAATTAAATGGGGAAAGTATATAAGCTACACTACTTTACAGAGTATAATAGGCCTAAAAATTATTAACATTGTAGCAACCACAATGGTCAGATTCTAATGTTAAGACCTATCGTACCTAGTACATATCGTATTGTATTTAAAGAAGATCAAAGGAAGGAAATGTATTACATTTTAATGGCGTGTTTTATTAATTTCTTTTTAATTATTCGTAACGTACTATATCTATCTACCATCTTTCAGATTCAAATTCAATTTTTTAAAGGCCGAAATATGTGATTTGCCATATTATATATAGGTATATTTAGATAATTTAACATGTTATCTATACTTATATATCGTATCCTATGTATTTTTTACTTAAAAAATGTTTACAATGCATATCAGAATCCTATGATTTATGAAATTATAATTTATAAGTATCTTAAATGTCTGCATAAAGAATAGGAAATCTTTTCAATATATTTAAGTAGTAGGTAGGTACATTAAGTAAGCCGTTTAACATGTCTAATTCTTATTGATTTTAAATGATTTTTTCATATATAATATTACGATATAATAGTAGTATATTGCGGCAATACTTACTTGAGCCCAGCAAGGATTTCAACAGCCGTTCCAAATGCTCCCAAATTCCAAGCCGTCCTGGCGACCCTAAGTAGACAACTAAAGGAAAGAGAAAGTACTTTTTAGTCAGAGAGAGAGACAAGGCTCATGAAGATGGTTACCTTCATTTGAAAACCAATTATCTAACCTACTATTCATATTGCTATCATACGAGTATTCTCTATCTGTTTGATACTATAATTTAAGATGGGGAATTTAATATATAATTATATTTACTTCGTCAAGTAAAAGTTATACATTTCCTTATATTGAAGATTTCATACCAAGATCAATATTTATATATTGTATTGTAAGCATAGGTAGATAGGTATACATTGTATTTGTACTGTACTGATCCTGAATATCTATTGACATTTGTTCTATCCCCCCCCCCCCAGATAGTCAGTGTAGCATAAATGTCAAAGGCTCTAATTGATAGTAGTAGTTTTATAGGGTCAATAATAAATATACATACCTGAGCATAGCTTTCCGTTCCTCATGAGTGGGCGGTGACACCAACAAGTGCGTTACCCAAGAGCTTATCTGTGAACACAAATTATATTAGTGTATTCGTACTATTAAGGTATGTAGAGTACTATGTATTAGTATCGTAGTACTTATACTACAGATAGCATTGTATATTAATATATGGAGACATCCCTTTGATCTAGAAGACTAGAACTATTATATAATATATAGACTATATAATTTGAATGGAACTTTCCCTAATTAATTCCAAATGATTGCAATCAAATATAAGCTCTGTATTTAAACTATTTATCAAAAATCAAAATCAATCATAACACCACCTTAATAATCAAAAAGTTTTTTAGCACAGTGGAATCTCTGCTAATTCTGTGTTTATGCTCAAAGCTAATAGTAATGAATAATTAGTTGTCTATATATAAATCCGTATAAATCTACGATTTACATATCTCGTACTACTATAAATTGATCGTACCAGTTTGGATTGGGTGGGTGAAAGCAAAAAGAGTTTCATAAAAGATAAATTTGATTTAAATCAAATCAAATTGTACAATTCCTCAAAATCAGATCTGCTAACCCAGTCTCGAGAGCCTTTACCTATCATCATTATAAATCAATCTGTATTCGAAGCCTCAGCACTCAAATCTAATTTACAATTTCCAAATTTCAATATCCTACTAGACTATACATATATGGATTATTTGTGGGATTCCAGACTTGCAGTCTATTCAAGAAGAACCTGGGAAGAGATAATTCGTGCTGATTCAATTGCTTTCATTTTATATTTTAAAGGGGAATTAAATCTCGGGGCTTGGTACAATTTTATTACTACTATTAGACGGTATTTTAATGCATAGCATAGAAATTTGTAGGATAGTTACTTGATTGAATCGATCGATGAGTGAATTTACGGCGAGTTGCAGAGGCTGGCCCTGGTGCTGCTGAGACTCCTGGGTGGATGATGATGAGTTTTCGGGGAGACACGAGCTTAGATCCATGGTGACATGGCGCAAGTACTCGATTGGAGCAACCTAAGTCCGAAAAAAAGTGAAAGAAATAAAGATTTATGCATTCATCCAAGCCAAGAAATGGGGCTATATGAGAGAAAGTGTGTTTGTGTGGTGGGGACTGGGGAGGATCATTAAACTCATTAGAGGACTAATTCAATGGTGAAATTAGATATTCTTGATGAAAAACACGATGGATGTAAATTCCGGAAACATCAATACAAAAAAGATCAAGTTCTCAATTCATCGAATTTAATATTCATATTTCTTTAACAGCGATTCGGAAGCCTTCTAGAGCGTGTTTATAAGAGTTTGGCTCAAATTAAAATTAAAACAAAGGAAATTCGTATATATGGTATATGGCCAACGGCAAGGGTGAGTTGGAGGGGATACAATATTACACTACAGGCATTCAGAGATAATAATATATTGAAAATTCTGTTGGATGAAATGTTGTGAATCATATCGATTTCAAAGAGTAGGGCATAATTTGAATTTATGAAATTAAAAGCTCTTGCAAGTTCTCAATATATCCACAATGCACGAACCTTTGATGAGCAGTATACGGGAGAGGGAATGGAGTAAAAACTAATTAAATACGCCGCGTTTATGTACCTGGCAAAATAACTGGGCTTCCGTTTCTGCGAGAGCCATTGCAACCTCCTCGGGAAAGTGAAGAATCTTTTCAAGTTGCTCCAGCTCTGGGCTTATAGTAGATTTGATTTTCCAACGCTTTTTGGCAGCATCCACTATAATATAATAAAATAATTATTTGAATTATATTAGTATTAGTATTAAATAGATCGAAAAAAAGGGATACCTGAAGAGAAAGTAGGCTGGGAAGGGACCACCTTTTTAGCACTTATGAATTCATCAAGGAAATTCGAGTCCATATCTCGGAGTAGAGCCCATAAAGCTCGACCGGCCTCACGAAGTGCGCCGGAAGTTCCCTTGAGGGTTGTCGAAAATCGAAATTATTAATTTATAAAAAAATTTATTGAATACTAATAAAAAATAGTACCAAATGACCACAGGTAACTCCGGCAGATCCCGAGGAACTCGCACTAATACTCGGCACTAATAATGTCCATTTTGCCCCACGGAACTCTAGCAGTAGACGATCATGGTTCCGGCCTCCACCCGCTCTCCACTGCTCTCACAAATTACAAATTAATTATATCATTTTAAAAAAAATCACATTTGATAAAAAATGAAATTTCAAAATCACCTGAATCAGATCCGATGTGGGTTGGGATCGTGAGAGAATTTTTGTACGGCAATCCAATAGGATAATCTTTTCTGTCCCAATCCCAAGAAGTCTCGCAGCCTTAAAAGATCGTAATATATAGGTATAAAGGGAGTGATACTACAGGTGGTAGTAGTCTAAGGGCAATTAGGATTTTTCTCTAGTGGAGATGAACATGTTAAAACTATGTACATAGTCGTATACACTACTCAAAGGAGGACGAAGGGGGAGATTAATAGGATGAGGTGGAGGAGGTGGAAGTAAGCATTTGAGGAGGGAGACGAGAAGGAGCCGAGTCGAGACCAAAGACGAGACTCGGACAGAGTTTGGAAAAGTACGGGTTTTAAAAGTACCCAGGTAGGAAAAGGGGAGGATACAGAGTTCATATGTTTAGGGGAAATAAAGAGCTTTCTCCTCCACTTTTACAAAAAAAACACTCGAGAATATAAGTTTCTCCAAATCTCCCCCAATGCTTTCCCTATTACTCTTGTACATAGCTTAGAAGGTAGTTCTAATACATATAACGGCATATGGCTTTGATTCCTTCAATTTCAATCTTATTTAAAGTAAATATACCATCTAAATATTCAATGTAACATCCAAAATTCCACATTATAAAGATAATTAGTACCATATTACGATATTAGTAATGCTATCTACTTGTAATTATTAGATAGCAGATTAGATATATTAGATTCTAATATATCTGTTGTATATGGATTGCCTACATAGGTAGATACCTACTAATACTATTATAGTATCTAGATATGTATCTTATAAATATTATGTATTGATAATGAATTTTTCCCCAATTATTCTGGGATCCAGTACTACTAATTAGCTACTTCCGAGATGGATGAAGCTATGTTTAGACTAGAGATTTATTTTGAGTTTGGGGTTTTTTGAGTACATTTGTACGAGTTGCTGATACATAATTGGATATATAAGTGCCCAATAATGAGCATAATAATCGAAAGGACCTTACCTTCTTTTTAGTTTTTCCCCGTAAGAGTTCTTTGACGACAACAAGGCGGCACCCGTACGCTGGTAATCTTCGGCAACTTTGTACGTAAAGTTTTTGTAGCTGTGTGGCAGAGTCGTAGACTGATGTATGGAATAACTTGCGTTTTTGTTCCTGACGGACAACAAACAACAACAATTTATACTCGTATATATCGTCACAATGTCGGTGCGAATTCAAGGGACAATAATAGCTTCATTCCAAGCAAAAAGGAAACCAATTTACGGATCGTTCAAAGAAATCAAAGCGGCGCGTCAAACTACGTCTATTTTGTTTTACAGATAAAGTGTTTTATATATTTTAATAAGCTTCATATATTCCAAAATTCAAGACTTTCAAAATTCTCAAACTTTCAAAGCCAGAAGGAAGGAATCGGAGAAAAAAACAATTTGAAGGGGTCGAAAGGGGGGCCACCCTTGGTGTCTCAAATTGCCAACTTGTCATTTACTCTCTCAAAAGGGGGGGGGGGGNNNNAGGGGGGGGGGGAACAAAAAGCCATTTCTGCCCCTTTTGGGGCAAATTTCAAAGCTCCTTTCTGCTTTGAAGAACCAGCTGTGCAGATTAAAGCGGAGGGGGGAATGCTTCTCTACAAACTCTCGGTAGTACTAA
Source organism: Megalothorax incertus (assembly GCA_036507255.1). Lineage (NCBI taxonomy): Eukaryota > Metazoa > Arthropoda > Collembola > Neelipleona > Neelidae > Megalothorax > Megalothorax incertus. The sequence goes on from JAAZTK010001638.1 coordinate 6,827, forward strand.
ATTGATTCGCTGGAGAATTGCTCCGGACTTTGATTTCTCGCCATGTATAAAATTCCATGTAGAATAATTGTTCCAAAATGGAAGTGACAAGGGATTTTCAGCGAGCCCTCAGCCAGATTGAGTTCCCCTGCTTTGGGTAATGTAAAACCAACGGGATGTCTCATTGCCATTTCTCTCCTCATCTCAAAAATACCCCCTGAAAAGAGCTGATGAAAAAGTAATAAAGATATAGTATAAAGTTGAAAGTGAAGCCCTCAATATTAAAAAGAGACCCTATAGGTTCATCAGAAACGTCGATTCAACTGGGATATCCCATTTCAAGGGGAAATTTGAGATAGGCAGGTATATTTGTTGTAGTACCAGCCATATTACTATTAGTTATCGTATGAACCTATCATAATATACATTATAAAGTCATTTTAAAATTTAATACAACTCTATAAATGTAGTACATACTGATATTGATTGTGTTCAATCTCATGAGCCTCCTAAGCTATGGATAATTTGACTAATTTACAATAAGCAGAATGGTAAAAAAGGATAATTATCCTATTCGAGGAACTACGTATTTTGTTTCTCACTCCTTTTTGAAAAAGTTGTGAAATTTCTCAGCTTGACATTTTAGATACTTGTTAGTACTAGTACTAGCTTATAAAGCAAGAGTCGAAGAGATAATTAAAGATGTTCTGAAGCAGCCCTTCAAATGCCAAATGCCTATCTTCTCAATCTACTGTAATATTGCACGATACCATCCCCGAGATAAGAGCATTGGCTTAACCCTGGATTAAACTTTGCATCAAGTTTAGTCCTAGAGTATATTGTATCAGTATTAGTACTACGGATATAGCAGTACAAAAAATAAAATGAAATCAGAAAAAATAATTAGAGAACTTACACTTATTTGGATTCTAAGAATCTAACTATTTAACTAGATGTATGGGGACTTTTTGAGGTTTTTTCTATCTTAACATGTATTTTCATATACGCAAAAATAGTAGAACAGAAACTCTTATTTTATATGCATGTTTTGGCTGAAAAAAAAAGCAAGTTTGACCTTTGACTTTGAGATATAAAAAGTAGGATATTAATAAGAAAGTAACAGACTAAAAAAGGTATTGAAATATGGTACTATGTACAATACTAGCACTACCTACAGGGTTGTTTCATGGATGGATCGAATTACTTAAAACACCGTTCAATTCACTTACGTATCATACTAGGTAACTAGATGTGTTTTCAACCTTGTAATATCTATCTGTACAGACTCTACTACAACTTAATAAGTAGTACTTATACGGCTACTGAATCTATTCAATATGGAGTAAAAGAGGAAGTTGGAATAATTTAATATAATAGTATATTCTCTACATAGTAGTTTGAATCAGAAACTTTCTCAAAACAAAATCCTCTCCGAATATTAAAACAGATCGGATTAATAATACAGAGAATATAGCCTAGTTTTATAATAATATTAGTACAAAAAAAGGAATCAAATTTATACAGTTTTTCAGTTGAAAAAATCCTGATAATTAACTGGAAAAAAGTTCCCGAGATCCCAATTAATGCTACAAATCCTAGCATTGTTTTCCCAAATCCCTATCTTGTCCCCAATTACTTTGAAAAAACTGATTTCTCAGATGGCTGAGCAAAATAGAGTGGCATATTAAAATTCAAATCTTTGAAAAAATATGATTTTGGCGTCACTTTGAACATACAAAACGGGAATAAGTATTGGATCAATGCAAGAACAATAAAAAGATCAAACCTTTGAGTCGAGAGATTTGCTTTGAATTGAAAAAAAAATCCAAAATTTTTTCAATCGGATTCTCGAAGCAACTTTCAATTTAGTTTACATTTCTCCAGGTAGTAGTAATACTCGTATAAGAGCTTGTAAATATCATATATCGTTTGTATTGTACAGATATATTCATTTTGAGTCCGAGGAACAAATTGGCATGTTTATAAACAAGGGAGCTGAATATCAACGCGACGGAAGTCAAGCTGAGAAAATAATGACACACGGGGACTGCTGCTGCTGGAGAGAGTCTGGATTTTTTAAATCAATTTTTTTTCACGTCAAAGGTAAAAAGTCCCAATGCCAATTAAAATCAAATCTCTACCAAATACGCGCGACGAAGGGGTTTGCTAGGACTTTTCCCCCGAATCCGAGATTCCCCCCCTCACTCTTTTGAAGTTCCAAGTTTTATTAAATATTTCCGCATATGGAATTTATACAATGAAAATCATATACACATGATCCCCAAACTCACAAATATTGTTTCAGCTACCGAGTTTTTTCACTCAAATAAAATTTACTCGTCTGAAAAAAACTTTTGATATTTGATCTTCAGTCGGCTCGACTACTTTGTGGAATGAGTGAAATCTTTCTCTTTTTTTTCAGTAGCCACACTTTCCCAGTATCAAATGCGAGAAGAGCGCAGTCCCTGGCTCTTCGACGACTCTCTCTCAGAGTACTAGTACAACTTTCACCAAACTCGAAAACCCAAAGCTGTCCGTGGATGAGCCCAGAGATAAGTCATAGCGGCCCTTCTCAGCTCTGAGAGTGGATCGAGCCTAGTAGACACATTTACAATATATAATTCAGTACGTATCTGTCTTACACCTGGAAATAAACTTTTACCAAGTAGACCCAAGCAGGGTTGAACTCCCAGCCTTTTCCCAATGTATTCATAAGCAAATTGTCATCCAACTTTTATTGCCCTCCTCGACCCTACTACATATTTTAAGAGTTGAAAATGTAGTATTTTGGCTCGCATAAATGTGGATCCGTACTGGAATTGTCAAAGGAGTTGGGCAAAAAGGATATTGGAAGTAGAATGTTGAAATTCTAAATTTTTTTGGTTGGGGCAAGTATTGGGAATTTTGTGACTTAAAATAAAAGTATATGTACTGAAAAGATCGTATAGAATTAGCTACGAATCTGGGGAATTACATGAATATTCTCCCCCCGGATTTCTTCATATCACTCCATATTGATATCTGGAGTTTTAGGTTACCACAAAAGTTTTAATGGGATGGGGGAGGCAAGTAAAAAAAGGGGAAATTGGAAATGGATTGGGCCAGGAAATGAGTAGACATGTTGGATTAAAAAAAGATTTCCACATATCAGTACTCTAATAAAAGAATAATTGTTATCTGACCTCGGAACTTGCTATAAATATCCAAAAATGACAAAAGACGGCTCAAACAAGTCCTCGAGTAATAATTTAGTGAGGGTATTCCATTCATTTAAGCATGTAGTAAGGTAATATTACATACAATATATATTTATATACTCTGTATATTAAAAGCTATCAATATGTGCTTGATATCTTAATGAATAATGATATAATCTATCTGTGAGGGTATAGGATTCGAGAGTTCAGAAATTATGAACTTTGGTATAATTATGGGCATTGAACACGAACTTATTTCCTGCTCAAATTCTTCTCCCATTCATCATCAAAATCAATTTGACTATTCTAATTGTAAATATAATACCAATCTGAGGATATGCAGGTATTATCCGTAGTACCGTACCTACCTAAATTAATCCTAAGATCAATACAAACTTACGGAAGATAGGAACATCATGAATCATGATAGATATTAGATTTTTTTACTCTAAAGTGTAATAGCTTTCAATACTTTAAAGAAATTCACAATATTTTTTAGGAATAAAAGAAAGAATCCCGGTGTTTCGACTTATGGGTGGAACGCCGCTTGAAAGGAAACAAATTCCTTTTCAGAAATCAAAATACAATATCTTTTTGGAGCAATTTAAATTCCCTCAGACTGCGAAGCGCATTTTATTAAACCCTCTTCTTCCTCCTACCTATCTAGTACTTATGGTCCTAGGTATTCCTTGAAATAATAAAATATTTCAATAGAAAGCCAACCATTGAAACATCTAGAGTCTAGTATTCGAAATATGGTACTTGTATCCAGCTACAAGTATCATACTACATACATAATATTTCCCTGTCCAGCTTCGCTCTAGTCTTGAGGAAAAAAAGAATAAAGATAAAAGTCAGGAATTCCTAATTGAACATGGTACTTACTAAGGATAAGTTAGTATTTTTTCATGGGAGAAGCTAAGAGGATTTTAAAGATTTTTCTGAATTTAAAAAAAAATATATTAATTCAAAAAAGATATATGATTACTTGGTATTACCTAATTAAATAAAAGGGGTTTAAAGGAAATTTGAACTGATATTTTACCGGAACTTGCAATTTATTTTAGGTACTTAAATAAGATAAATATTATATATTATAGGTATATACCTGTATAGGTATGCCTAAGAGTATAAAATTCATAAAGTAATTGCTTTTCCCAATATAATTTGTCCTCATATTCTTGGTAGTAAAAGTTAACAAATTAGAATTTAAAAAAATTGAGTTCAGCGAAGGGTGAAAAAATCAATCTTGATCCCTTCCTCCTCGTCTTAATCTTTCAGCAAATAATTTTGGCTTTAAAATCTTATTTATAAGCGAATATGCTTCGGCTTCCAAATAGTCTATTGGCAATATAGACAATTGGTACTCAACAAGTTGCATTATCTTAAGAAAATGGTCTTGTATAATATAATGTACTAATATGCATATTCGTTGGTCCTACAACTCGGGATTAGGGAATTAACTGACAGATCAATCCCCATATCTGATGTACTCGTCAGTAGCATTCGGATTAATACTTTAATACTTTAAAGATCTAAGGATAAACAGAAATACATTGTATTCTTGAACTTTTTTGCAAACACTTTGAGTCTTTAGAGTACCATACTTTTCCATACTTTTTAGTTACATCATACAAGGTTAATAATGAGATCTTTCATCGAATAGAATTTAAAAATCCTCGTTTTATTCATTAGTGAAGGGAAACTAGAGTTGAAAAGAGTTACTGAGGCTGAAATTGCAAATTCAAAGAGGCCCCATTGAAATTATCCGACCAACCAAAAATGAAATGAAAAATCAGGATTATAAACATCCCCTACTTACTTATATTCGTGGAATTTTAGCCCGCATTAAACCTCATTATAAATATCATTATTTGGGGTTATTTTTAGTATATTATAATTTCATATGTTTGATATTTGAATTCAAAATATTTGAGGGCGAGCCAAATCCATTGGTTCTTTGGATTTTTGTATTGATATTTGAATGGGAGGATTGGCTCGAAGGAAGTATAGATATAATATATTAGTATTACATTTGAATGGCTTGAAGGAAAAATCTAGATTCCTGGAATGATCTGAGAAAGTATTTTTTTTCGGTTCACCAATCTTAAGCATCTCCTTATTACCAATATTATATCGTAGTACGATAGGTAGATATACAAATTATATAAAAACATTATGGTATCTTTAACTCGGGTCCGGATATTTCTGGAAAGATACCACGAGACTACAGTCTACGATATATTCAAAGAAGTGAAAGTAAAGTGTAAAATGAAAGAATATACTTGGAAATTATTATAAACGGAGGAGAAACTGAAATACCCATGAGGGATTTTTATACATTTCAAAAGGATTCGGAATTTTTTTCGCATCAATTCATTGATATAAAATATCAATTCATTGATATAAAATACTAGGTAATACATATACAAATGTATTAGTTTATGCGGCGAGGAGTTAAAGGTTTTTCCAATTAAAATGGAAAAATATGAATTAGCACATGCATGTGTAACTCATAAAAATGTAGTTATTTTTCTCTAGGTGGATGAGTACATTCCTATTAAAATACTATGCAATAGTACGATATATTTATATATATTTATAGTTTTGATAGGTCTATTATTATCAGCTATATCAGCTATTGTACTTTTATATGCATGAAAGTTGCTACTAATCCTAAATATACCAATTTTGTATAGAGTCTGGATAAAAATTAGCTGTAGGTACAAGGAATTGGATTTATCTCCGCAAAAAACTATTGAGATACTTGACAATCTTCAAATGTACATTAGATAAATTAAGACGTATCCTCCTCACTCTTAATTAATATCATTTAGGTGCACAGACTCGGCAGGTACTTAAGTAGGTGTGTAGTACGATAGATCAAGTACCTACCTAGTGTGTAATGTCACAATGTGTATTGATAATATGAGTTCCCCTTATTATGAAATATAGAGGGTCGAAATAAGCTCATATCGTTAGGGCTGAGATAATGAAAGTTAAAAATGATTCGTAAAAGCTTTTAAAAAGTTGCTCTCCCCTGGCCTCTTAAATTATATTTCTAAATGTGATGGGGGAGACCAATTTTTCACCCTTCAAAGTCTATATCCTCGTAAATTTGACGAGTTTCCTGAATTAAGGCCAGCGAGAGTGGATAAAAGTTAGCCGCAATAGCAAAATGCATAGGGAAGCTATTCTTAAGGATGATTTTTTTTAAAAGGGCGTATATTAATACTAGATAAAAGGCCCGTGCTACGCACGTGCTTTAGCTCCACGTAGGTCAATCGGAAGTGAACCACATCCGGTCAAAATTGTCCCTCAATCATAGGGGAAAAATTGCAAAAAATAATT
>JAAZTK010001639.1:0-13348 GCA_036507255.1 Megalothorax incertus
CTTGGAAGATAATAAAAAGTTGGCTCCCGGAGAATTTTGTGAACCGTGTCAAATTCGTGGACAAGAAGACTATCGGGGAGTTTATTGATGCGGATAATCAACTGGTCGAAGTATGATCCTAATCGATACATTTGAGATTAGCACAATATAAAACTATCCTAAATCTTTTTTTGGTAGTGGGGTACTGGAGGGAATGATCCATATACATTCAAATATGTCCAATCTCCAGAGGCAGACATCCCACCAAGGAAGAGGGGACCTCCAGGAGGCGGAGGCGTCAAAAAAGTTCGACCAGAGACGCTTCCACTTACCAATGGACATGCATCTCCAGTCCAAGATGGTTCAGAAATGGCGGAACTAGCGCCAAGGGTGCCTAGAACAAAGGGCAAGTCCAAGGTGAGTCTAAATAGTGCCAATAAAAATAAATAAGCGCGAGTATTTGAAATTTCATTGCTCCAGAGTCCTTCCAGATGAGTAAAAAAAGTGTTTTATGACGCCATTTTTCAACCCGAGGCTACTTGAGCATTTATTGGGGCTTTTTTGCGAACTTTCTAAAATGAAATCAATAATAAATAATGCATGGACCGATTCATCTCCTCTAGCTCTAGCTCTCTAACCATGTTTTTTTGGTTCGAGACTCAGACGAGAGTGTGGGGAAATCTATTATCCTCGAATTGGTCTGCGGGGAAGAAAGGAAATTCGCATTTCTTTTTAGCGAGCAATTCCAAAATGGCAGGATATTTAAGGCTTTTGAAAAATTGTGGGTTTTTGGAGCAGAGTTCGCATGAAATAAATATATTATGGTAGAATATATAGTATTGGACCCTATAATTTACTTTGAAACTTCGATTGGAAATAAAAAGTATATTAAATTGGATTTTTTTGCGGGGATTGAAATTTTAGGCACCGGGTATTCAAAAACAGAAGGTTGTATTTAACTCGGAGCTCAGCAAGTCTACTCCCTCCCTTTTCAAGTCATCTAGCTCCGTTTCAACCATGTCATTGGCTTCTCCGGGTAAGTTACAATGTGTTTTAATAGGAAAAACCTAGATTTCTTCGAAGAAAGTGCCAAAATGGGCCAAATTTCAAGTTAAAATGGCCTGATTAATGATTATTACTGAATTTCCAGATGCTTCAATGGAATGGGAGACCTCTGCAAGGGTTGAGAGTCAGGTGGTGTTTGGGAAAGATGAGTTGGGTGAGATTTCAGGGCGATTTACAATAAGGAATACTGGGGCGAACGCGTTTCTCTTCAAAGTAAGCCAATTTCCAGTACTTTCTTTCAAGAGATTATTTTTCCCCTGGACTTGTACATGTGTAAATAGAGTTTTTGTGTGTATAGTGTATAGGGGCGAGGTCTAAAGATGTCTAAAGATGTCTTGCAGCCTTGCAAGATGTACTTTTATAATAAAAAAGTAGGAGAAAGTTTGAGGGGGAAGAAAAGTTGGATGCTTCTTTCGGCAGGGGCCCTAATTGATATTTCTGAGTAAAGAAAGAATACACTTTTTTATTATATTATCGTGTATTCAACCCTTTAGAATTCTTTACAACTTGTAACGCTTTCAGAAAGGTCTGGAATGAGCATTGCTTTTTATACTGATACATCTGCAGCCACCCCTACTTTTTTTAAAAAAAATATTACATGTCTAAAGATGGCATTTCTGGCAGGGTAGAGATATAAAAAGATTTGAAATAAAGTTTTTTTTCGAGGTTTAATTAGCTTTTGAGTATATCAAGATCTTATCCCTATTCGAGTACTTGTAAATTAGTTTTGAACTTGGGTTTTACACGGAATATCATAAAAAATCTTCCAAAAATTAGATTAAGGCGACTGCCCCTGAAAAGTTTCGAGTTCGGCCAACTTTGGGGCTCCTCGAGAGGAATACGGTGGCAGCAGTTGGTCTAACTGTCCATCAGGTACCTAATTTCAAAGATTTGAACTTTTAAAAATGATTTCCGAATTAATTAAATTTAAGGGAACAATTCTTCCATCAATTGTACACGATCGCTTTCAAGTTCAACTGCTAAATATACCTGCGGATGTGATCCCAGCCCAGGGTTCTGACCATTCTGCTCTAAATCAGCTTTGGAAGGTTTTGATTTTTTTAAAGTGCATTTCTAAAAATTGGAATTTATTCTAAACAATGTGTAGGAATTATTTGGACCACAAATGGGGAATTTTAGGGTCAATTGCGTCCTTGGGGAAGGTTTAATGAATATCCCTGTGCCAGGATTGAGTCCCAAGGGGTCTGATGAGACAGCAAAGGCCATCAAAAGCCTTGAGAAAAATGTAAATCTCAAAAATCTTCAATTTTAAAGCTAATTCTTGGTCATTTCAGGTGATTGACAATATTGCAATGCCTCTGAAGAGGGTTGTCCAACTTTTATGGGCTCTACTGGTCATCGTAACTCTCTTCAGCCTACTTATTTTTGCTTACCTTCCTCGGAACATTGGAGGAAAAGAGCTCCTGGAGCTTTGTGAAGCCCTTGGACCAAGTTCTTCATGCAAAGCTCTCCCAAATCTCCCAAATTGATCCACCCTGAAGCCATGCTACTTTAAATCCAGGCCCATTTTGGTCCATTATCCCTTAATAATACAGCCGCTCCAACTACTCCCCAAATGACGTGCCATATCCGTTTCGAAGGATGAATATTACCTGTTTAGATTTTATATACGTAGAAATATCAATACTTGTAGATCCCAGGGCCGGATCCTTTCAAGCTGGTTCCACGAGCGGATTAAAAAGCACTTATTGGAAATCCTGAATGCCCTTCGCCCACGCTCCTCCTCCTGGGTAAATTGAATCACACTACAGTACTTTGGATCAAATCAATCGAGTTTGAAAGGATTTACAGACCTATTTACTCAGCCATATTCTAGTTCTACAAACTTATTTCAATTTACTCGCAGAAAAAACATTGGGAGATCTGGAAAGTTTGCAAAAGTAAATATATTCCGCTAGATGGCGAAGTTTTGGATTTAAATGGCGTCTGGACGCCATTTCTCGGCATCTGGACGTCTGGAAAGGGCATCAATTCATTGAAAGATTTCCTATGATAAAAATAGTATGTTTGTAACTAAATTTTGAATATTTTACACTAAATTTTGGATATTCCTGGACAAATTCTTCAAAATATTTTACTTTGATGGGTTTTTGGGGCTATTTTTACAAAAATTATACCGCAAACCAATACAAATAGTTCAAAGAATAGCGAGATAAATCAAGTGTAAAAGATAAGTTAAAAGTTTTAACTTTTCAAGCCCTGATCTTGAAAGTTTTGAGTTTTGACAGTACTTTCGGGGGGAAATAGCGTACGTGGTTCGAAATGTAAAATCAATGAAAAAGCTTCTATACTTATATAGTAGTATCTGTATGGGTTTGATAGTATTTGCCAAAGATTCTTTAGTATAGATATCGAGTTTTGATCTCGTATTTAATCTGGTGGTCTTTTTGAGGAGTTTGAAGTTGCAAACAATCCCTGAATTTCTAATGAGCTTCCTGCAATGTTTGATTTATTCCGAGACTTTTAGGATTAACAAAAGTTGCATCGAATTTGGGGGAATTAAATGCAGGATCACATACATTTAAAGGGATGGCCATTCATTTCCGGTTTTAGGGGAGTATAATTCTAATTTGCATACTATACAATATTTTATAGTTCTGCTCATGTATAAATTCCTGGTGGGCTTTTTCCTGGATTAAAAATGGATTTTATCATTTTAATTAGTTAAAGGAAACTGGCTATCTCTCCAGAGCGAGCTGGTTTAATTTCCAGGCTAAAAATACTCTAAAAATTAATAAATAATTAGCCTCAAAACCTTTAAATTCCTGGAAATGTGCCAAACCTCATCCTAGATAGGATAACTTCCAGGAAATCCTTAAAAATTCCAATTCCTGTATTAAATAAATAAATTTCCTTATGGGTAGTACCTATTGGTAGAAAAATATGGCAAATCTGCCGATTTTTAGCATATGCTCAAACGTGTTGGTTTTTATTGCTTTAAACTCAAAAAACACAACTGATTTTTTTGCAAATTGACAAATTTGCATCAGCATTAAATTATATATGTATATATTATGATTCTTTGTATGGTTAATGCATATAGTATTTATCTTGTGATTAAAATCTAAGCTATAATTCACATTATATTTAAGAATTTAAGCTAGGTATACCTATATACGAGGAGTTGAATAGTATAATCATTGCAAGTAAAAGTCAGTGTCCTAAAGATTATTAAACATAGGAAAAGGTACGTCACAAATTTACTATATATTTTTTTAATATTTAAGCTAATTTAAAGTTTTAGGTATCATATATCTTATAATATACAATATTATATAATTTACCATTTTCTAAGCTCTATATACAATCTTATAATTATAATCCTATCGAAAACCACTTTTTAATTTACATGTGTATATTTAAATATGTATTAATTCTATTCTAATCCTACTTATCCTCAATTATATGTATATATTTACAAAATTGTAATATACAGAATAAGAATTACAAGGTGAATTATATGTCGATTAAATTTATTCATGATACATTAAAATTCAAAGTATAAAAAGTCTTTTTATTTAAATTTAAATCCAACTATACAGTAGGTAGTAGTTAAATATGTATGTTTGTAAAAGAGATCTTTAAGTTAATTAAAAATTAGCTTAGGATTATGTACGGATATATGAACTTTCACGTGTAGGGGGCTTCTATAAGCTAATATGTGAATCAATCAATGATTAATAAATATTCTCGTCCAACTCATCTAAAACTAATACTATTCCTACGCCATATAAACCTGGAAGCAATCCAGCTTTTTTTCCATATAAAGAAGAGACTCATATATAATTCATAAAAATATATTTGAATTTGATCAGAGCACCGTTCGACTAAGCTAAGCTAATTTTCTACGATACTAAAATCTGCTATAACCCTATTTACAATTCATGCATGTAATACTTTTCCACTTTTGCAAAAAAACGAAAGATTTCCTCGAATTAACAAAAAATTTAATTGTTTAATTGATATATTCATCATGAGTTTAATAACGTGTATAAGATTGATGCGGAAGAATAGCTTTTGAGTTTTTTTTAAATATTCGCGGGAGAATTTAAAACCTTTAAAGATTTGGGAAAATGACCCTAAATCCTGCACTCGCTTGATGCAGGCAGTATATAGCTTTGTATTTATTATATATGTATCTGAGGATAAATATACACTAGCTTTGATCCAGAATGCATTTTTCCCTATACAAGAGTAAATGATTCAATTTATCGCTCCGTTAGATCCCATAAACTATACCTAATACTATTATGTCTTGAACTGATTTTTTTTTCGGAAGTCCAAAAACTTTTAAACAATTTTTTGGGGAGCTGTAATAAATATTTTCCGCTCTATTAAACATCCTGTATTTTTTAGTAAATTGAGAAGCCTATAAAATTACATTTTCAAGGCTAGAGAAAAAATGTTTTCAAAATTCTGTTGGGGTATATTTCTAAAGCTAAAAAGCCTCAACAAATAGATCCTAATATAAAATAAAGGATTAAAGAATGGGGCTAAGTTGAGGATAGAGATAAGAAAGGGGTATGCCCTTTGACATTTAGAATTTGGGGAATTACACCCAAAAAGAGGATTGACGTTAATTTCCCCTTTTGCGGAGGGTCTATATAGGAAAACATATAAAATTGGATAGGTTTGAATGAACGCGTTTATCGGGGGGCATTTGATCGGGAGATTGGGCTCGGGAATTCCCAGGCTTTCTTTCCTTTGTAAATAAAGTACTTTCTCTCCTCGAATACTGCTAGCTATTCTTGGATTCTACATACAGATAATACTGCTCTGAAATCTAATAGGAAAAAGGTTAAAAAAGAGCATCAGCAATAAAGGTAGAGTTGACAAGAAATGGGGGATCAAAAATAATATAGGAAATTACATTTTTTCGAGGGACCTGTTACAATATACCATTTCTATTGATAATCTCGAGGTAAATATGTATAAAAAAGGCCGAAATATGGCATGTACTTTTTCTAATAAAACCCCAGCCAAATGTAAATAGGCTTTCAAAATAAAAATGCACTTTTCTGCCTATTAAAATACCTGACATCTATTTATAACTTATATAGGGATCGGTGGCTTCCGTAAATAAATCATTACTAGTCGAAGTAAAACCTGAATAAATCATGCAATCCAATATTTAATGAATATTCACGCTATAAATAGGATCGTGATCTGGATCCCAATATGAATACCATCAAATGCACAAATCCCAATTTACCTACATGCATATAAATCCGCGCGATTGTCATTTTTTAATAGCTTATTAAATTTCCTCAAACTTTTTTTACTAATATTAAAGTAGCCTTATTTTACACACGATTCATAATGATAGTCACAATTTAGCAGCAGTAGCGTACATGTACTTTTGATATCCTAATAATATGACTTTTTTTTTTAAAAAAACACGCATTCCTTTATTTAACATGGGAGATGTTTTAGCAAATAATTTTAAAAAAAAATGGGAGAAAGAGATCTATGATTTCCTTTGACATTTCATGGTATGTATTCGAGTTAATTTTTATAAATTCCTACTATATTTTATGGTACATTTTTACATTAAATCGAGGTATGCTCTTCACATTTGTATATTCAATATTCATAAATGCTTTCACGCAGCAAAAAGTGTCCCCAAATGCAATCCAAACAATTCAATGCGTCCACAATTATGTGATGCATTTTGTACAATACACACACAAGTTTGCTCACTGAATTATTTGTAGGATAATTGGATTGGGATGTCCTTTTTTCCATATAATTATGCCAGCTATATTTATATATTGTAGTATAGGATATTTACACGTAGTTTAGCTTTGGATTTGCTAGCTGTACATTAGGTAAACACACGCATTCTTACACCCAGCTCTCAAAAATGCATTCATTCGACGGATTTCAAATTGAAAAAATGACTATGAATAATAAAGGGAATTTCCTGGTTGAAAAAAATGCATATTAAATGAATTCGTAGTACTAATGGAATAGGGAATATAACTGAAGGTATTGATTTGTTCAAATCCGGATTGGACGCAAGCGGAGAATAGCACGGAAATAGCACAAGGAAAAGGTCAAAGAGTACACCTCCTTCCTCAGACTCGGTGTAATTAAAGGGTCGATAAAAAATAAGTCAAGTTTCAGGCTTGAAAAAGGAGGAGGTTGGAGAGAGTGCTGGAATTTATATTTCCAGGAATTCCTTCTGAAATGACATCTCATTTATTTCAAGTATTTCTCAAATTCTCCCCAAAGCCCTCAAGTTTATTATGCGAAATAATAAATTATTAAGGAGGAAGATATGGAGGAATTTTAAATTCAAAATGGCGGAAATGGGTTTTAAAAAAGAGAGGGAACTTTCGCGCAATTTAGACTTTCACACATTCATTCCTTAATTTAGTGCCCTATTTGATTGTAATTTTTTAATTTAGCGATCCTACTTAAAATTAATTATTTTTAATTACTGAAAAAGTCTGGCGAGAGTATTTACAATTTACAGCCGACTGATTTTAATTGGATTGCATTATAATTTCCGTACAAGTCGAAACAGGCCTTTTTTAAAATTCCTAATTACCTATATAGGTATGATACATGAAAGACTTTAACCTTAAAAATACGGACCTACTTTAGAAAAAAAAACTGGATCTAATTTATCTGAAAAATTAATTGAATTGATTCCTAAATACAATGATTAAATATTAATCAATATTTCAAATCAATATTTCTTAAAATTCTTGGACATATTCTAATTTATTGTATCTGTATATGTATGTATAGGTATAGGCTCGAAGCAAATGTGGCACTATGAAGTTTGTATTTCTTTTTCTTATGATAATTTGGTAAAAGATGTAAATTTTTCGTAAATGGCAGTGATTAAAAATTAATGTATATTTTTTTGGTGATGAGTCGGAAATGGCCAGCTAAATGAGCGTCGCGAGCAGACCTTGAATTGGGGCGGGAAGGAATATGGCGGCGGGGGAGGAGTAAAATTTTTGGTCAAAAACCAAAAATATTTGACTAAAATAGTTCTAAAGCTCAATACAAACAATGATAACAATGTTGTTATCTAATCCTTTAGCCCGGCTTTTAAATAAACCTGATTTCAAAGGGAAATGTGTCAAAAGTAACCGGTTTAATATGCTATATAAATGATCCCACCGCTGGAATTTCCCTCTAATGCTTACATGCAATCAAATCTTCTAATCCATCTCATCCCAAGTAAGATACCACTTCTCAATGGTGGTAGGTACAAGTAGTACAATCAGGGAATAAATCCATGAGTCATTCTGATGGTATTTGACTCTCGCTAAAAGCCAAGCCAAGTTTTTTCCCACATGGATCTGTGTTTTTTTCTGATTAATTGCATCTATCATCGACAATTTGACTTACGCCTGTCAATAGGCTGCTGAATCAAAGGATTTTTTTGTCCTAAATGCATCGACATCACATAATAATCATGTTAAAAGAATTTATTATCAATTCATCCTATTGTTCTGCGCGGCCTTTCTTCGGGGGTTTAAATATTCTGCCTATTGTTATCCTCTAGCTTAATTCATTTATGCTTCATTTATCTTATTTCAATTCGAATTTAATATTCAACGCTAAAATTTGATGCTATATATGCAATTTCTCGCTTAAATACCCACTTTTTTATAATAATTTTGCGCCTAATTTAATTAATTTAAAGATTTCCTGCAAGGATTCACTCAATCTTGATGCCAAATCCTTGTAATGATTAAAATTTAAAAAATTCTGAGGATAAATTAAACTTGTAAAATGGACCTTAAAAACCTCTGACATTTTAAATTTTTTTACAGGAGTTAATTAGTCAATTTATTTGAAATAGCAGTTTAAGTTAGCATTAATAAGAGTTTTACAATGATTTTAAATGGATAAGCTAATCAGTATGAGGATGACGTGGCGGGGAAAGAGTTGGGGTATTGACAATTTCTTTTAAATACCTTCTGGCCCTCCTCAGAGTCACTTCCTCCAACTCTCTCCAAGAAATTTTTAAATGAGGGGTGTGATTTCTTGAATACTCGCAATACTATTGTCGAATGGGATTTAAGATTTAAGTAGGAATATACTACCTATCTAGTATTAGAATAGTCATTTGTTGACAACTCATCCACTCCTTAACATGTCCTCCTCCTCCTCGAGAGTTCTTAATGGGCTAATGAGTCGGAGATGTTGGCCGTAGCTCAAAAAAAAAGTTTAAATCTTGCAGGAAATTGAGAACAAAAGGCTTTTAAATGATTTTTAACAGGATTTTTTTTGGCTAATTTGATGAGGTCCTTAACTCGATATTTCTCCTAATACTACACTATATATATATATGATTTGATGATCTTCGACTTATATTTAGCATATACTTATTTAGTACTTTTGAAGGAAGCATATTTACATATTTGTATTGGTATAAGTATATTAGATCCTTATATTTACATATTAATTTGGATTTAAGCAATTATGACTTGAATAGCACGGGTTTTAACTCGCATTCATTCATCCCTATATACTACTATACATACATGTATTATTATTTAAATCTAATTTAAGATTGAATTGAATTGATTTTTGGAGACCTTGAGTTCTTCAGTTCACTCGATCCGGAGTTTAAAGGTGAGTTTTTGGAATTATTATTTTTCGAGGACCTCAACAGTCGTCTGCTGAGGAGGATGAGGGAGTGGAGACGGCAGGTCAAGCTTGATGGCGCTTCATATGGAGGGCGAGATGGTCAGACCGGGAAAAAGAACGCTCACAGACGCTACATTTGAATGGTTTTGCGCCTGGAATTGTTTGAAAAAGCCCCATATTTAAAAAATTAAGCCTTTTAAATGGATTCTGGATTGTTTAATTTACCTGTGTGCTTTCGGTAGTGACGAGTTAGCTCATCCGATCTTGCAAATCTCCATTCACAGCCCTCCCAAGCACATCTATACGGCTTTTCACCTATTAAAAAGACATATTTTTAGTACAAAAAGGCCATCAAATATTTATTTGTCATCCTAGCGCAAATTTAAGATACAAAATCCCATAATTTGATAAATTCTGGGTAAAAATATCTCCAAAATTTGAGAAATTGCCCTCGGGGAGGGTTCGGATTTATTAGAAATTGGAATTAGCTCAGAAAGAAGTTCCTAAAATTGTCTTTTTTCTTCGTCGAGTAATGAACAAATATTTACTTAATCCCAGCAATCTGGAAAAAGCAATTTGTGTCCGGAAACGAGGAGAGAAAACACAATTAGGAACCTCCGTTCCGGTCGCAGTCCCTCTCTAGTGCAATTAAGCCAAGGTAGGTAGGGGGTGGACATTGGATTGTAAGAAAAAAAATGGAATAAAAGGTTTTTGGGGACACTTGGTCGATTCCTGAAAGTGTTTCAGGTCGAAAAAGTCACCGGGGATTAGTGGATCTTGAAGTCTAGAGAGTGAAATTGGAGATTTGAACATTCCTCGAGAGCCTTTTTGAATCGGAAAAGTTTTTGTAGTGATATTAGATATATTTTGGTTGAGGTAGGGCAAAAGGTAGGCCATTAAGCTCCAAGTGAAAGATAGGGATTTTTGAAAAAAGGATGGATGACTCCTCTCCCTTTCAATATGGATTAGGAGGGATTAGGCTACACTTAAATCCTTTTAAAAAGCCCCTGATTTACTTTTAAGGACAATGCTCCCACTCCTCAAAGTGTATCTTTTTCAGGTGCAGCCTCCCGGAAAGGGATCCTCAAACAAATCCTCAAATTTATGCCCTATAAATGTCTCCGAATCCTGGAAATGTAGCCAGGAATTCATCAGAAGAGGGAATCTCTCTCGAAATAACTCCAAAATACCCTGATTAAGGCTACTCGGTCCTCTCTAGGGACTCTGGAGCTTCTGGAGCTCCTGGAACGAGATTGAAATGAGAGATTTAAGTCCAGAATATATTTCTATACGGCCAAAATGCATTGTCCGCCAAGTTCTGGAGCTCCTGGAGCCTGGCCCTTTTTTTCCTAGCCTCCCAACATACCCCTGGACATTTCTCCAATTAATTTGGACTTAGTTTTCAAGCGGAGCATTTGGCTTCCAACCTTTAGACTTTTTTTCGGGTAATTCCATTAAAGACTGTCCTCGGAGAGGACTTCTCGCTATATATCTAGGCTATAATGCCTATACTTGTATGTATAAGCTGGAAATTCTGGGATTCTAGAATTCTGGGATCTTAAAATTCCTGGAATTAATTTCCTTCGGATCCTCCGAGAGTCTCCAGACAATACATGGAATCGATAATTCGCATTCTTTTTCATCAGGATCGAATGAAATGTATTTAACTTGCTACGATATACGAGTAATATAGGTAATAAAACGGGTAAACCGTGTAGAAAGCCCGTTCTCTTTTCAATTAAGGTTTAAAGTTTTAAATTGAATTTTTTCAATCAAATATCCGTATAATATTCATGCCAAAATTCCCTGCCAAAATTTAAATTTACCCCCAAATTTCAAATATCTCGCCAGAAATTTCAATTAAGGTTTAAAGTTTTAAATTGAATTTTTTCAATCAAATATCCGTATAATATTCATGCCAAAATTCCCTGCCAAAATTTAAATTTACCCCCAAATTTCAAATATCTTGCCAGAAATTTAAGTTTCCCGCTAAAAATTCAAATTTCCGGCAAAAAAATCAAATTTCCCGCCAAAATTCAATTTTCCCGCCAAAATTTAAATTTTCCGCCCACCCAATCCCAAATTCCTGCATTTTGAATTTTTTGTCCCATAAGAATACATTACGGTGAAAAATTCAAATATTCATAATTCCCGCGCCCTTTGACCTCTGACCTCCAAAATACACACAGCACCAGGAGAGGTCATGGAGGTCATGTGTGCCAAGTTTGAGGTCAATCGGGTCAAGGGTTCGAGAGTTATCGTGCGGACGGACAGACAGACGGACGGACGGACATTCCAAACACTATAGCCCGTTTTTTTCTTAAATTGAGAGAACGGGCTAATAATGGATCCAACCTCAATTGAAACTGGAAGTGCTTTCCTCTGATATCCATACTCCTTTAAATTATGATTTCCGTTTTTTCCCAGATTGAATTCCTGAATATATTTGAGAATCTTTTCCAGTTCGACTACATTTCTCCCTTCGAAATGAACCCAAGAATACTCATCCAGGTTGACATTGTCTTTGAATTGATCAAGCGTTAATTCTGGCAATCCTCCATTGTAATGAACAATGGTCCTACTCCCGGTCTCTTCTGAGCAAATTACCACCGAAGCTGGAGCTTTGTATCCCTTTAAAATGGGGCAATTCCCATGTTTTATTCCATAAGAATCCATGTCATCTTGGAAGAATCTAAAATAGGAACTTAGGACAAATCGACTCGCATAAATGTAATTAAAAATACTTGAGTAGGTTATCTTCAACCAAAGTTCCGAAATATTCTACTTCCGGTGCCCCGAGGGAACGGAGAACGGTAGCATTGTTTGAGGCGTTCCCTCCACGCTCCCAGCTTTGATTATTGCACCTGAAATTAATTAAAAATTTAATAAATGTAGGATTTATAAGGATAAAATGACTATAATTAATTAACCTCTGGTCACTATCTTCCTCGGGATACTTATTTATAAAACTAATGATATCTAAACAATTTAAACCAACAAAAAGACATTTCTTTCCCATTGAACACGGAAATCCGGAATCCTGATATACTTATATATCAGAAATCAGAATTAGTGGGTTAAATGTGTAAAAGAGATGTCAAACTCAAAGTATGTATCAATAATTCTACTTAGAATTAGTATGCCAACTTATTACAATATATATCCCTACTTTGTGTGTAATCAATTCTCTAAAGTTCTATATCATAAAAATTCATAAATATAATCATTCCTTCGAGCCTCTTATATTACTATTAGGTAGGGTACTATATAAGACGAGCTTAGGAGTTAGGATTATCAGTAATTGGAGTTTCATTTATTTAATATAAATGAAAACATTGACAGCTCTACCTATTCATTGACTTCGACTATGCGACAAATAGTAGACCACTAACTGTGTTTAATGAATGTTATAAATTTATAAGTACCCTATAGCATATCACGTTATCATATATTTATATAATTACTACCTATTATCAATTTCTCGGAAACTCGGCTGATTTCATGAATATTCTAGAACTAGCTTTGAGTCGGGCCCGTGGCCCGATATTATTTGTATAATATTAATAAATTAAATCCCCGCCTCGTTTATGAAATATATATATAGAAGTGCATAAGAAGTAAGAACAGTAGGAGAGGTAGGGATTAAAATTAGAAATCTAACACCATA
>JAAZTK010001640.1:0-13348 GCA_036507255.1 Megalothorax incertus
TATACAAGGGTCATTCTATTGAATCAATTTGGTCCGGATTCAAAAGGAGGGTTCATGAACAGGCGGGTTCCTCCTAAGTACCTACTACCTACTAGTAGATACTAGATATAGGCATATAAAAACAAAAGAAATTATAAAAGTAAAATATAACAAAATCTATCCTACAAAGTAGTTCTATTACAGTAGTAGAGCAGTTGCAGAATCGTAGAGTCGTAGTATTAGTAGTACAATCTTATAATATTGAAGTTAATTCTCAAAGTCTACTTTTGAGAATCAATTTGGAATTTAAATATTCATCCTCATCCTCTTGGGGGATACTCGCTTTACTCTCGTTGGTGTAATCAAGCTGTTGCTAATCGTGCTCGCGTCAGTCTTGTCCGAAGCAGCATCATTATTCATCGGATCCTTTTCCGTTTCATTTCCTTCAGGCACCAAGCTATTCGTACTGAATCTACCCCCTTCTCCAATTTCATCCTCATCCTCAAAGTCTGTATGATCCGAATCCTCGCTCTTCTTCCTCGGATCACTTCGGATAATATTCAGTCTTTCAAGTTGAACCCTGCAATCTTTTAGTATGATTTTAGCAGAACCACTCCTCCCTTCCTCCACATTTTGAGCTTCATTATGAGCTGGAGCATTTTCATTCATGAAAATACTCGGTGCAATATTGCCACCCCTTCCTCCTCTTCCTCTTCCTCTGCCACCCCTTCCACCTACTCCGCCTCTCCCTCTACCTCCTCTTCCTCTGAAGCTTTTTGGAGTAACCCTTTTGACAATCCCTAGAGGAGGAGGGAATACGCTCGTGCTACAACATGCTACCTCTTCCTTTTGAAGCTCCTCCTCCTGGACATGGGTTGTTTCAGTTTGAATAGGAGTTGAAGTAGCAGAATTAACGTCATTTTGCTCAATAAGCTCTGTTGAATCCATGTCATGTTCAGTCAGGTCAATTTCAGCAGGGGTGTTTACTTTTCGTGGCCGAGCGGTCTTCCTCTTTGTAGGATAAGTCAGTCGTCCTCTCCCACCTCTCCCACGCCGTCCTTTCCTTCCTCGATTTGCGGCTGGTCGCTTTACTGCTACCGTTGGAGCAATTGCATTTGCTTCAAAAGAGAATGGTTCTGCTGCTGCAAGCTCCAACAGCTCTTCAGGAATATTATTATTAGGAGCAACGTCAAGAATGCCATTAGGAATGTTTGCAGGTGGAATTATAGGAGATTCTGGGACTCCATTATGAATTTTTTGATTGTCACTTGATGAGGAAGGCTTCTCTGAGCGGTTCTCTGGCGTATTCCCATTGACTTGCTCCGGCATGGCCTTTTTCGGAGAGTTCCAGGGTAAATTAAAGAGTCTGACGAGAGTCGTATTGTCAATCTGAGTACGTGAAGTCTTCTTTGTATTCCAATTGAGGAGAGCTACTTGGTATTCTTCTCGGCTTGCAAAAAATCGAGATGGAGAAGTCATCATGGTCTCCAGCTAGAAGAATATTCAATAATTAATTAGCTTTAAAATTAAGATCCGATTTAAATCGCATATTAAAAATTAATTACTTCTTCGAATTCGAGCGAGAAGAATTCTTTTGAGGTAGGAAATCCAGGTAGTAGATTCTTGGCAATAAATCTGTAAATGACCTCGAGGAATGTTACATCCTTCTCTTGAAGAGCGAAGCGGAAAATTTCTAGCCAATTGGATTCTGAAAGTATGCCCTCGTGACGAGAACGGTAGCAATTTTTCCGCAAATTGTCCATTGAGAGGGTTTTGGCAGCCTCAAATATCTGGAGGAAATTGGCCGCGGAAATCTCAATCTGACCCGTGTAAATGTACCTTTGAAATAAAATAAAAAAAACTTAGCATTTTAGGTATTACATATTAATATTTATTACAAATAAATAAAATTATTTGTACTACAAGCTTACTTTAAAACAGCCTCCAATGTGGGCTGATCCATGTCCAAATCAATCGATTTCAATGGTTCTTTTGTAATTTCTGACATTTGGAAAATCATTTCAAAATATTGAATGGTCCGTAGGATGACTTTGTGAGCTGGTAATTAAAAATAATTATACTTTCGCTTATCTAGATTTATTTTGGTAATTCAAAAAGTACCCGGAATCTCAATCGGTGGATCTTCAACTCGAGTTTTGCTGCGGACTGGTACAAGAACCACATCAATATTCAGTATATCCCTAATAAAAACCGTTAATTAGCGTCAATTACAATTAATCAGAATCAGAATTAGTAAAAAATAAACTTACTTTCTGAATCCGTAAATTTTTTCACAAAATTCCCTTCTAAACTCATCATCCTCTTGTCCTCGACACCTTGACGTGTCACCCATTGTGTCTGGAGATGTCCGAGGTCAATGCCAACAATTTAATAAACTTTTTGACACAGATTTTGAAATTTTGACAAAAAAAATACACAAGTAAACAAAAAAATTATGAAATTCGCGAGTCGAGGCAGACCGCTATTTGAACTTGGTTCTGGAATTAGCCTGATTTGTAAAGTGAAGCCTCGAAAACCGTTCTAAAAAAGTTTTTAAAAAATTTAATTAATGTTCCATTGACCTTCATTTTGTATCTAATTACTAAATTAGTATAATTAGAAGGGAATTTATTTAAAAATAATATAAAAATATTGGTCAGAAGAAATACAAAAGTTACAATCATGCTTTGTAAGTATTTATAATCATGAACCAGTGCAGCGTGTCTTTTTCAAAGCTCTTGAAAAAAATAATTAAATATAATACATTTGATAAGTCAATTTGTATTAGAATAGCTTATATTCCAAAAATACTAAAGAAGTTTGCTTTTGGATCTACTACTAGATAATAAACTATTGTATGATCTACAATTATATAAACTTATTTAAAATATCTTAATGATTAATGACAAATATTAAATTAATTTAATAGATTTCTAGAAAAGAATTAGAATTTAGGATATACATGTAAATATAATCAGCAGAAGTTTAATAACATAGTACCCCTCAAAATTATAAATAGTATTTTTATGATTTATGAACAAGTTTTTCAAATAAAGATTTATGACAATCTTTTTACAAAGTTTGAACAAAACTTCTAAGCTAGCTAATTATTTAGTTCAAGTTACAATCATTTCTAATTATTATAGATAATTTTCAATTCCCTTATTTCTAACTTTCAGCCTTTCAGGTGTAATACAGATGGGATTAATTTAACTATGTAAATTACAGATACAATATGGGGCAGTATAGTCATTAATGAGATTAAATATGAATATGATTAATTATGAAATTGAACACCTTCGAAACACAATGAGCACTCTTCAAAAAATCCAATATTAACGAAGCTTTTTCCCATGGCCCTTCTTCTTATGAGCCTTCATTGCGTCATCCCCCAGGAACTGTCTTCCACAATTTTGAACAGCACAAATCAGGTGAACCCTTTCAATGTGACCAGAAAGTTGAGCCCGTTTATAACACACCTTTGAACACCAGTTACATTTTAGTCCAACGTGCGCCTTTTCAAGAAATTAAGAGTAACATAAATATATTGTAGTTTAAATTAATTAATTAATTTAAAATATCCACCTCTTGGTGATGATTCTTCAGAGCACTCTCGGTAAAGAATGCACGACCACAGCCCTCAACATTACATGGATGACGAAGAGTGTTTGGTTTAAGTCCAACTCGACGTGGTTTAATTTTATGGATTTTAGAAATATGCTTTGCGAGGGATTGGCTGAAAAACAAATTAAAAATTAGGTATTAAAAAAAATTAAATTAATTTAAATTCAAATCCAATCCTACCTTGTGTTAAATTCCTTTGAGCAACGTTCGCAATCAAATGTATTGGTACTGTGTATTTCTTCGTGTCTGTCAAGAATCCAGATTAATATATAGGAATTTATACATTATATTTATGGCATGCTACAATATTATAATTTATACACACCTTCGAAGATTAGCACTCGAACTGAAGCTTTTATCCACACAAATAGTGCAAGTGAATTTTGGTTTTTCTCCATTTATCATCTGTGAAGAGGTTGAAGATTCTGGAATGGGCTCAGCAGTCTCTTGTGAATTATCCCTCTCTTCCTGATCAATCCTTTCTTGCTTAATCCGTTTTAGAATCTCCAATTTCTTAGCCTCAGTCTTTTTATTGGTAATCTTTTTCTTTTTCTTCTTTTTTGGAGGAGGAAGTGGAGCCACATCTTCATCGGAGTATTCAGAGCCCAGATAGAAATCTCTCGAAGCATTACTTTCATTCGTCTCATTTGTAAGAGCCTCATTTACAATCTTTATTTCTTGATGTTCCTCCATCATAGTGTTTGACTCTGTCGTTTCTCCACCAAGTGCTTGCAAGGACCTTTGTAAAAAAAATTTAAAAGAAGAGGTAATTTTAGATTATGAATTAAATATTAATGTTAAATTCATGAAGATTTACTCAAAATCAAGCGAATCTTCTTGAACATCCTGCTCGGAAGAAGCGGCATTATTTTCAACAACTTGTTGCGTTGAAATGATTGGTCTTGAAAGACTTGAATTCGGAATTATCGGATAATTAACGCTGTTCAGTGGCAGTGTGCGAATTGAATCAATCCGTAGAACATTCTCAGATCTTGATTCTAAAAATATTTAAGAATAAAAATGAAATGAAACCAATTTCAATTTTCAATGCCAAATTCTCGCAGTCGCTTTGTTAGCCTTACCAAGAAAGTATTGCTTCTTTATCCAATTTTTGAGCTGATTGAGATCCTCTTCAATGCGAGATGCTGAAATAAATTAAACATTATTTAATTCCTAAATTAGTATTGAAAATCATTGGACCAAATCAATTTTATTGTTTAATTTTCGAATGCAATGGCTTATGGCTCCAACATGTCTCTGATAATCATAAATTATTAAGAAAGCATTCTCATAAATAATTTATGTAATTGCACATACAATATACATACAATTTAATCGCTAAATACTTAATTCCATTTAGGATTAGTAAAATTGGGCAAGGCTTCTAATTAGTAAATTACTAACTAATATTGTAATTGTCTAGTTTTACAATATTTTCAAAATTCTCATTTTAAAAAATTTCACCTATTCCAGCAATAGCCTCGAGATTTTGTATCTTTTCAGAATCCATTGTCCCGGTTGATGACACGGATTGGTCTCGCCAAGATGAAGAGGTTCGGTTCAACCCTACTTCCGGTCAACGAGTGTCAATTAAAAAAATTGGCCTAATTTCAGAATTTTTTCCGGCAACAATTCTTGGAGAATCAATTTTTTTCTCTGCACTGACATAAAAGCCGACTCGTGGAATTTAGCTCGCCGCGCCTTGAAAAAAACTCCAAAATAAACGTTCTTTTTGAAAAATAATTTTGGATTCATATACAATAGCCTAATAGGTAGTACAAATTACAATTGATAATTAATTGATATAATTGGATTTTATTGTATATTGGAGTTTCCAATAATGGCAAATTGTACAATAGATATATAGAGCTAGAAAGTATTTTGAAAAAATAATTATAATATTGCAATTTGTAAGTTTAAAAGTAATCTAATGAAAAATAATATGATTTATGATTTACTTACTAATCTACGAAGCTATTAATTAAATATTATAATATTCTAATTTTACTCTTTGCTAATCGTATTCTATTGTATCGTATTGTATTTTACTAGTCGTAAATGTATTTATATTTGAACTTTATAGAATTCTGATCTGGGTTTTATATAAATTGGGCGTTACGTATTAAAATAATTATTCAATAGACAAGTCGGCACCTTGAAAGTTCTGATATTTGATTGCAATCCTAGCCTAGTGAGTACTAAAGTAGACCACCTAATCCAAAGTATGATTAATAAATATTCATCTACCAGTTTCTACTATATTATGGCTATACTTATATATAGCCGGATAACTATAAAATATTTGATGTTGTGAAAAACTAATACTTTCTGCTAATTAACTTGAAAAGTGATGCTATTAGAATTGCTACGTACCTTGACTTGCCATAAAAATGGCATACAAGACTATCGAATACTAGTCTGAGATTTTTACAATTCTTAGAATTTAAAAAAGATATCAAAAAGTTTATATTGAATTATTTCCTCTTAAAAAATAGTAGATTTGTAGATGATAATGATCTGAATAATTTGAATTTCACTTTTGAAGCTTGCCACGATTCTGCATTTCCGCAATCCTCTTCTCAGCCGCCATTGCCAATTGTTTCCGCATTTTTTCCTGTAATTAATAATTAGTAAAAGATTAGAACAATATTTTTAGGATTATAAATTAAGATTAAGTAATACCCCTTCAGTAAGAGGTTTATTTGGATCCTCTTCATTCTCCTGTTAAAAATAAAAGAATAATTTATAAAATCAACAATTCCTAATTGTTCAACTGAATTTCTTACATTCCCATCAAGCAATTTTGCCTTTTTTTCCGGCGCTGAAGCCTTTGAAACTGCTTCTGAGGATGCTGTTCTCTTCCTGGCGGGGAGTGGGTTGAACGTATATCCCTCCGGAACTGGAGGCAGACTGGGAGATTCTCCTTTTTTTATAAGAAAAACAAAACAATATAATTATTTATTAATTATACAAATGTCTATAATACCGTGAAGCAAATTATTCAATGGCAAAACTTTATTAAATTCTTCTTCAAATTTTTCAAGAATCTCAGGACAGTCCATATCATCTTCTGAAACCCATGAATTTTCATCCCTGTATATTACAATAATTAGGTAATTAATTAAAAATGAAATAAATTAGATAATTGAAGTAAACAGTAAAGAACTTACTCGCCATAATTTTTCCACTTGACCAAATATTCCCATTTTGAACAACCATACATTATTCGCTTCTCAATTATCTTTTCAATCTCGTATGCCTCTCCTTCATCCTCCTCCTGGACCTCCTCCTGGCTGTCATCAAACCCTTTGAAGCCTTTATTATTTTTCGTGGTGGTCATTAATGGAGCATATGGGTTGAAACCACTCCCATTTCCCTCCTCTTGATTATTCTTCGCAGTTGTAGACTTAGAGGATGAAGAGGAAGCAGCGACCACTGAGCTATTGGAAGCAGTAGAATCTGCCTTCGTAGTGTCTGACTTTTTGCTGAGGCTAGACTTTTCCTTGGGCCAATTCTGATCATAAATGACTCTGAATGCGTTAATCATACCTGTAATAAAAAGGTTAATTGTTAAATAACTCAAATACCAATTTTAAATTTAGACACCATTTCGTGGACCAATTTTGCCCTCAGCAAGAACATCAAAATCTTCCTCCGACAATTGCTGAATCCCTTCATCAGTTACTTCATGTTCTACGAATTAAATTTATATTATGATAATAGCGGGTGAAGAATTAATAATTAATTACCTTTGAAATTTTTGATATACTTGTCGAAGCTATATTAATTTTTAAAATTGTTATTTTATTATGTAAAAAATAAAATAGAAAAAAGATGAATTGAATACCCGTTGGCCGTTAGGATGCTTTCAATCAGCTCCATTGACATTATTGCTTCCGGGAAGAAGATGACAGCGCGGCGGTGTCGTTGAGAAGAGGCTAATTAAATCAATCAATTCTTTTGTTGGAGATTTAATTTTGAGACTTTTAAATTTTGTTTACGATTTTAAATGGTTTAGATTGGCGCTATTTGGTTGCGATTCTATCAAAATATTCCACTTTAGGGGCGGTTTGATACAGATTTTTTTGCAGGCCTTCAGAAAGAGTTCAGAGATCCGGGAAACCGGATCGAATCTCTGAGGATCGATCTTCAGAGTCAGGACCTGACGCGACCTGACCTCAGAGCATCTTGTCAATTTGTTTTTAATCTGAAATTCTGGGATTTTGAATTATGCATGCCTAATCCTATTACCTCTCTGATGAGTCTCTAATTTGTGAATTTGTGAGCATTATCTCCCTTACTTTTATCGAGATTCGAGAAAGTGCACAGCTCAGAAATGACATCCTGTGCAGTGCAGTGTTAAACGGGAGATAGCTAATGTACTACTACTACCGATATAATCCCAATTTAAGATTCCTAAAAGTTAAAACTTCAAAATTCGAAGCTTTATATGAAAGCAGCAGCCAGCTATCTTCCGCTGTTTATAAATATAACACAGGATGTCATTTCTGTGCTTTACAAAAATGTTTAAAGGAGTCAACATATTTCCCAATATATCTGTATTCTCGAATCTCGATATCTAAAAAAGATATTTGTATTATATTATTGTTATATAAAAAATTGGAGCATATTGAATCATTGTAATTATTAATCAATAATAAATATAATGATAATTAGCTGATTAAATAATATTGTAAATTGTACATGAAATGGTGAAATGAAGTTCAGTAGTATTTTCATATTTTAATCATTAGGTAATCATTCATAAAAATACTTTCTACTCATAAAAAGACGATTGATTGTTGCAAAATATTCCAATCATGTTTCGAAATATTAATTTATGAACCTGCAGATATTAATATTTTGACCTAATAAAATAACATAAATAAATATCAATATAATATCAATATAATAATATGTACAATAAATTAGGTTTTCATTAAACTAATCATCAAAAGATTCGATTGCAAATAAAATTGCGTACAATATATTTAAAATTTAAATATATTGAATATGGAAATTGGCATTTCCATATATTACATACGATTTTGGTAATACTAGTAATAAGCTTATTAAGTTATTATATAAAACTACAACTTTTTGGCATGTAGGCCTTGTCGGTATTGGGCTAGTATTATATTTATAATGTTTATAATTACAAAGTAAGTACCTATCGCCTATTAGGCTATTACAATCAATTCGTTTATAGAAGTACAAATAAAAATAACATAAATTTTTCCCGATAATTGGATTAGATTGCAGAAACTTGACATGAATTGCTTGCTCAATAAATATTATAGCTATAATTCTATACTCCATATAAAAGTATAGGAAATGTCGAGGGCGACCTTAAGGCGACCTTAAATAAACAATTCTTACCCTATGATTAATTCTCCGAGACAGATCATAAATATACAATAGGATAAAAAAGTAACCCTTAATCATAATAACATTTTCAATAAATTGAGTAATAAAAAGTCGGATATTGAATAATTGGTTCATAAAAAATAATAGAATTTCTTTCACCGCAACTTTCTCATTCAAATTTTGCTTTCTCTGAGAAATCTCTAGACTCTACAAATTTAATAAAAGAGACCTATAAATATTGCTATTTTAAATAACTTTTTTGAAAATATCAAAATGTTGCACAAAAAGACTTGGAGCATTTTATTCTGGACGCTGAGTATGCATACCAAAATATAATTGCAGACTTGTAGTATTAACCTTAAATTATTGTACTATTAATTTGCAGGGCTTAGTGCGTTTTTCAGCTTCATCCCATATAAAGTTATTCGGAAAAATAATCTCACGCTCCTCGGACCCTTTAGGATGTTCATCTTTTATATAAATCTGCTTGTGGTGGTGGGATATACGGTATTTGCATTTGCCCGAATTCCAAAGTCTTTAGATGACCCGACGCTCAAAGTTTTTTGACATCTTTAATCACATCCTCGTACTCAGCTTTCACTTGCTCATCGCTGTAATTTCAAAACTTTTAATTCATATAATTTCGAATTATAATGTACCTTTTCCAGATATTCTATTTGAGTAACTTATTTTACATGAAGAGGATTGTCATATTTTTCAATGAATTCGTCCGCCTTAACGAGGTTGGACAGAAAGGTGCATTATTAGAACTCGCATTCATCAAAGATTTGCCATGCATAATACGACTACCTATTTAAATCTTTTTTATATTATCCATATTAGAATATGAATTTGAAAAGTCCAAATACACAATCCGTGAACTCTTCGTTTGGAATATGCCGGCGTGTGTCTCAATCGGATTTCTTCTAGCTCTGATGTTTGTAATGAATCCTCATATTCACAACTATGTTTTTACCCTACTTCCGGCCGAGCATCAGGTCAAATTGTTATTTAAACTCTAATCCGGTGTGCATTCATGTTATTCTTCTTTTCCCATAGGTCAAATATTCATCCCAGTTCTGGTGGTTTGCATTCTTTGAACTTTATGTTGGGCTGAGCGAGTTGGGGTAAGAAAAAATTGGTTTAAAAAATTAAAAATCTTTAAAATAATTGCTCGATTAAGATCTGGCTGTTCTTACGCCGCAGTGCAAATGTCTTTGTTTCACTCATTTTTGATGTGGATTGAGATCATGGCGTGAGTTCTATTAACTTGCATACAATTAAAGGATAAATTTAATTTTATATCAAATATTTATTTATGTAAAAAAAGAGATGCAAAAATGATGGCCGGAAAGACCTTGGCGCAAATGATCGAGATGTATCGGAGATGGCAAATGATGATTGGCGTTTATTACAACGAATGTTTTTCAATGTTCTTAACGCCATTATGTACAATTCAGTTGGCATTCCTCGGAACATTAGCCAATTATGGAACAATTCGGTTAATTCACAACCTTGATGATCCTGCGGTTCTGGGGAACCTTTATGCAACGGTAAATGAAAGCCTTTAATAAGATCCCTAAGCCCCAATTACAATAAATTCCATAAATTGTATTAAATGCAATTCGATTCTTTTGGCAGGTTATCAGGTAATTAGAATATCCGTATCCATTAATTAACAATTTGCTTTATTCAAATAATTTTCAAGTTGGGGCGACGCTATCTTTGTATTCCTCTTTTACACAAATGCTGCTACATTTGAGTTTCTCTCAACAAGGGTCAAGGAGGATCTGATGCATAAGCAGAAGGATGATGGACCTGATGAGTTCCTCCTGAGGAAACGAATAAAGGCAATGCACCCATTGAAAACTAATTATTAATTGTTTTTAATTATTAATTGCTTTTAATTAATATTTAGGCGATGCCCCCGTTTCAAGTCTGGGTAGCCCATTTCTATTGCTTAAAAAAGACATCCTCAGCGGTGTATTTAACCGGAATTGTCCAGTACACCCTCTCACTCTTGATTGCTTATCCGCCTTAAAGTTATAAAGTTTAAAAAAAATCCGACATGCTAATTCTCAAAGTTATTTTAGAAATCTAGATAGAGCATGTAAAATGCTATATATTTTTGGAAAAAAAGCATCCCATTGATGTCTGGAATTTGTTTGTATAAATCGCTTAAAGGTGCAACTAATTAAAAATGCAATGTATGATAATAGCTTTAAACACACCCGTTTGTTGGTGATAATTAATGGAAAAAGGCTTATATTTGATGATATACTTTAATAAATATATAGCTCTCGTTTAATCATTCAAAATACACACATGTTACACATACATAATTAAATTATTGTACACAAAAAAGTAATAATAATCCGGATCCACTTGCAGCAAAAGTATTTCACGTAAATTGGTAACAAATTAACAAAACGAAGGATTTATATCTTTATTTATACGGGACAACTGAACTTTTGAGGGCCATTCGTTGACCCAATGACTCTTGAGAGGACACTAGATTTGTGTTCCTGGCACCGTTTCACTTCTTCATCAATAATCTCTTGCAAAACTTCTTCGTGACCTTCAGGGACTCCAACCATCCCTGATCCTCCTCCTTTCCCCTTCGCCTCCCATTCTTGAAGTACAAAGTCAGAACCCAATTCTCCCAACATAATACACGTCACAGTGTTCACACTTACATATTTCTCACGTAGTACAGATCCATCAATCACACGAAGCCCCTTTGCCCCGAAAACTCGGAGTTTAGGATCAACGACAGCTACACCATCAGACGTATCACGTCCAATTGGAGCAGTTGAGCAATATTTATAAGCGGTTAAGGTCGTAGATCGACCTACACACTCCCAGTATGCGTTCGATCGGAAAGGGACACCCTCACACCCTGGCAGTGGGATATTTTGTAGGGATCCATTAATTGAGCGGAATGATTCAGTCTCTTCCACAATTTTAACAGCCATTTTAAATACCCTCAACAAGTGTATCCATATCCTGTTTATTTTGTAGGTATTTAGGATCAATTAGCGGCATTGACCGAGGGTTTGCATCACGTAGGCGTATATTTCCAGTCCCAACTGGTTTAGGAATGGTCACAAATTGCTGGAATCCATCAATTCCTCGTGTATTTGCAAAGTAATCCAGGATGGCAGGGTTATAATTGAAAGAACGAGCAAAATCACTCTCTAATCTATTATCCACGGATTGTGCCATTACATAAATATCCACATTTGGTACTCCAACCTCTCCTCGAGCCTTAGCTTTTTGAGATATAAAGGAGCAAGTACCCTCGGCTGTTGTGGAACTGAATGGACCCGTTCCTTGAAAGAGATATGAGCCGACTGCACCAATCGTTAGATCTCTTTCCCTCAGGAATGATAGTTCCTTCGAAATTGTAAATGGACCCACGATCGCTCCATATTTATCCATAAGGTTCTCCCCCACCGGCAAATTAATTCGTGGTTCAACCTGCAATATTTTTTAAATTACAAAATTCATATTTTTGCAAATTTAAATACCCCAATTTCACGGAGATGATCTTCAGGTCCAATTCCGCTGAGCATAAGGATTTTTGCAGATTGGACAGCCCCAGCGGATAAAATGACCTCTTTGGAACATTTTGCAATAATTGTATTGCCAAATTGTTCGTATTCCACACCTACTGCTCGATTCTCGGCATCCAGGATTATCTTTTTAAAAATAATTAGATATAACTTTTACATTTGGAACAATTTGAGAGACTATACCTTATTCACATAGGCAAATTTACGGACATAAAGGTTTTCCCGGCCAAGAGCGGGATTGATATATCCATCATAAGCATCCCATCTCCTTCCATTTGTCATGTAAAAATCCATCGGAGCAAATCCTTCAGTCAGAGGGCCTAAAGAATTCGGATCTCGGGTTTTATAGCCTAGTTCCTCACCAGCTCGAAGCCAATTTCTAATAAAGGGTTGCTCATTTCCCTTTCCAATCTTGAGATTTCCTCCTCTCCCATGTTCCTTCCCAGGAAAATTCCCGTAATAATCCTCAACCTTGGTATAATATTTCAACACATTCTCCAAACTCCAATCATTATCTCCAGTGAAATTTGCCATTTGGTCAAATCCCTGAACAGTACCTCGGATGAAAATCATTCCATTGATAACGGAGGAACCTCCAAGGACTTTACCCGAGGGCCAAGCAGTTTGATTTCCGTTTAAACCTCGGGAGGAATGAGATTGGGGAATTGTTTTATACATCCAGTCTACGGGGAAGCGTCCATGTGATACAAATGCTACTATTGGATTGTTCATACTCTCTGAAAATATATTGTAATACAATTAAATCATAGAATTAAACGAGGACAAGCCCGGTACTTACGATG
>JAAZTK010001641.1:0-13342 GCA_036507255.1 Megalothorax incertus
AGATCCTCGGATGGAACTCTTGTATACTTGAGATTAACAAATTTTGACACCCGGATCTTGAGATTCTCGAATCTGGGCAGATCCGAGTTTTTTAAAGTAAAAAGATTAGACTACCACCCTAAACATTGTAAACTGAAGGGTGCAATCGAAATTATGAAACTGATTACGAGACCGAATTTGAGATGTAAATGTTTTGAAATTTCATAAAATGTAAACTTGTACCTAAAAGCTTTGAATAAAAATAAATGATTTTGTTATATTTTTAAATACAAAGTCTAATATGTTCCCTATATGAATTAGATATGAAATGGTACCTATTTTTCATTACTCGAGAATCTAGCGAGAAAGATTTCTAGCGATAAAAGATTTTAACATCAACTCGAATGAATCCAACTTGGATTTGGCATCCCACTTTGAAGTTGAAAATAGTACTTTTATTCACTTTTTCGGTGTGTCTAAATTAAGTAACAGTTTTAGATTTCTTTTGTCCACAAGCACATTGATGGTATGCATATTAATTATGCTTATCTGTGCTTTACTGACAGGAGTTGAGCGCAATTCGATTATTTCAGACAGACTGAGGAATAATTATATAAATAGAATACTTACTAATTTATATTCACGGCCCCAAAATAAATCTCAATCTTCAGCCACGGCATCCGCTCCTCCAATAGTCAATTCCACGTCGCCAGAAGCTTCCTAAGCTATCCATCTACCCAATATGACATTTCTATAAAGAGATTAGAGAATCTAACGAGCCGAGAATGAGGCATGTGGGTACCTGGCAATGAATGACGTTGAAGTTGAAGTGTCTACGCAAAATCTTGTGATCTTCCGAATTTCACCGTGAAATTGAAACCCGATAAATTCTCACTTTGTTTACAATTATTAGATTAGGATAGATTGACTCATAGTCGCCATGTTCAAAGTCTGAAAGCAACATTAACTCCTGCTAATCACCCCCTTCAAATATCGCATAAATTGGTAAAAGAGATTTATTTTTTTTTTAAAAAGTCAATCTAAATTTACTTTAATTGAACCTCTTAGGTTTTGAGAAAAAGGTCAACCTAGAATTCGTCTCAGATCATGGAACTTGAGCCCTTTGACATCAGCTCGAATAAATCCAACTTGGAATTGACATCTCAATTTGAAAATATTACAGATATTCCCAATGACGGTGGCTCTGACTCTAAAAGTGACAAGTTTATATTCTTCTTTCTCATAATGTTATGCATAATGTTTATTATTATTTTGTTTTGTTTTGTAAGATCGTGTTGTTCATTTACTTACAAGACACAGTTGAATAATAGTATTAATATGATATTTGAGGATATGAATTTTCAACGCCAAAATAGAGATGATTCAATCCCAGGGATAAATCAATACTTTAATTTACGATATAACCATCCACCATCAAGATTTTATTTGGTCAAGTCTAGGACTCCATCTCAATCCTCAGCCACGGCATCCCCACGCAAAACAATAGTCAATTCCGCTCAGCCAAAGCCAGCTTCCTATGATCATTCTAAGGGAAATTCTACTTTGTCAACTTAAAATAATCTTAAATACGGATGCAACTCAATGCAATGGTGCAATTTAAATTTAAATATGATACTGATTACGAGATTAAATTTGAGATAAAGCATATCATAATTTGAGATTAAGCATATCATATATGTTTAGAAATTACATAAACTGATGTACCTAAAAAAATTTGAATTGAAATAAAAAAAGGATTTTTAAATAAAAAATCTAGTCTACCCAATAATAATATGGTATTTCTATAAAGAGATTAGGTAGAGATTATAAAGAGTCGAGTCGAGGTGTTCGAGAATGATTGCCATACCTAGTACACTGGGTACCTCCTGGCAGTGAAGTGTCTACGCAAGATCTTTTGATACGGAATTTGAGATTTCACACTGAAATTGAATCCCGAATCCGTTCAATAAATTCACACTTTGTTTAAACTATTATTAGATCAGGGTAGATTGACTCGCCATGTTCAAAGGCAACTCCTATTAATCCTGCTAATCATCTTCCTTAAATATCGTATCTCCATCAAATATCACATAAATTGGTAAGAGATTTTTTTTAAATACGATACAATCCAATATTTACTTTACTTCAAGTTTGCCCTCTTATTTAGTTTTTGAGAAAAAGTTCCCACCGGGAATTCGAGCTCAGATCATGGAACTTGAGCCCTTTGACATCAACTCGAATAAATCCAACCTCGTCTGGGCATCTCAAATTGAAAATAGGAATCCAAAAACCAATGTCGGGGAATTTAACAATTTGAACAATCAAGAATTAATATTCTTATTTCTATTGTGCACATCCTTTTGCATTATATTTATAATTACATGTATTGTAGTAGTAAAGTGTTGTTGTACAGACAGGCATGTCATGAGTAGTATCCAAAATATAATAGTAGAGAGCTCAAATTCACCACGCCAAAATAATACATTATCCAGACTCCTCAGAGTCAATTTGGTCAAGTCCTCTCCTCAATCTCAATCTTCACCCACGGCATCTCCTCCCGCAACATTATTGGCAGTCAATTCCGCTCAGCCAAAAGCTTCCAATGATCATCCTAAAGCAAATTCTAGCATAGAATATCAATTGAATTCGGATACAACTCAATGCAATGGTGGGATTTAAATTTAAAATATGAAACTAATTACAAGATTGAGTTTGAGATAAAGCTAGGTTTTGAAATTTAATATTTTATTTAATAAAAATTGTTGTACTCAAAAGAATTTCAATTAAAATAAATAAACGATCTTTAAATACAAAGTCTACCGAATATATGGCATTTCTATAAAGAGATTAGAGAATCTAACGAGTCGAGAATGATTGTCACACCTCAACAAGTGGGTAGGGCAAGGAATGACGTTGATTTGTCTACGCAAAATCTTGGGATTCGCAATTTCAGATTTCACACTGAAATTGAATCCCGAATCCGATCAATAAATTCTCACTTTGTTTACTATTATTAGATCAGGATAGATTGACTCGCAATGTTCAAAGCTGAGGAGGAGGTAACATTAACTGGACTGCAATCATCTCCATAAAATATCTCAGGATTTAAATATAAATTGGTAAGAATTTTTTAAAAATACGATACAATCATATTTACTTTACCTCTTATACTGCTTAGCTTTTGAGAAAAAGTTCATCCGGAATTTCTCTTCAGATCATGATGGAACTTGAGCCTTTTGACCTCAACTTTAATGAATCCAACTTGGATTTGGCATCTCAATTTGAAAATACTACCGATATTCATAATATCGACGGGTCTAAAAGTGACAGAACTTTTAGATGGCTATTGGGTACAAGCACAATGATGGTATGCATATTAATTATGCTTATAATCTGTGCTTTACTGACAAGAATTGAGCGCAATTCGATTATTTCAGACAGACCGAGTAATAATTATACAAATAGAATGCTAGATCATTTAAATTCACGACCCCAAAATACCTAAAAGAATTTTAAATAAAATAAATGAATGATTATCATTTTACTATACTTTTTAAGTCTATATTGTATTCAAAATGGCATTTCTATAAAGCTAAGAGAATCTAACGAGCCGAGAATGATTGCCATACAAGTGGGTACCTGGCAATGAGTGACGTTGAGGTGTCCATGCAAGATCTTTTGATACAGAATTTGAGATTTCACACTGAAATTGAATCCCGATCAATAAATTCACACTTTGTAAATACTACTATTATTAGATCAGGGTAGACTGATTCTCCATGTTCAATTAAGCTGAGGATGAAGCAATATTAACTCCTGCTAATCATCTCCCTAAAATATATATTGGTAAGAGATTTTATTTTTAAAAAATCAATCTAAAACTTTACCATCTTAGCTTTTGAGAAAAAGTTCCCACCGGGAATTCCCCACAAATCATGGAACTTGACATCAACTCCAATAAATCCATCCTTGTCTGGGCATCTCAATTTGAAAAGAGTACTGATATTCCCAATGTGGGTGAATTTAAAAATTTGAACAATCACGAATTAATATTCTTATTTTTAATATGCACATCGTTTTGCATTATATTTATAATTACATTCATTGTTGTAGTAAAGTGCTGTTGTACAGACAGGCATGTCATGAGTAGTATACAAAATATAATAGTAGAGAATTCAGTTTCACCACGCCAAATTGAAAATACATTATCCAGGCTCAGAGTCAATTTGGTCAAGTCTTCACCTCCATCTCAATCTTCAGCGACGGCATCCCCTCCTCCCACAATAGGCAATTCCACCTCGCCAGAAGCTTGCTAAGCTATCGTCATCCTTCTAAAATATCAATATGAGTTATTGAGAACAAATAATTTGACAAGCATTAAATAACTAATAAGCTCATTTGATATTTGATATTTTATTATTTTTGATAATCGTTTATCTCATTGAATTCGGATGCAACTCAGGATGATTTAATGCAATGGTGCAATTTAAATTTAAAATGTGAAACTGATTAATACGAGACAAGTTTAAAATGATATGTTTTAAATTGAATAAAATATAAACTTTTGTACCAAAAAGAATTTGAAATAAAATTAAAAAAATGATTTTGTTATACTTTTATTAAACAAAGTCTAGTTAGACTTAGAGGACTTATTAGGATATTGTATTTCTAATCATAAAAGTTATAAAGAGAATCTAACGAGCCGAGAATGTTTGCCATTTAATTTGTCATACAAGTGAGTACCTGGCAATGAATGACGTTCAAATGTCTACGCAAGATCTTTTGATACAGAATTTCAGATTTCACACTGAAATTGAATCCCGAATCCGATCAATAAATTCACACTTTGTTTAAACTATTATTAGATTGGGATAGATTGATCATTGACTCGCCCTGTTCAAATCTGAAACGACATTAATCAACATTAATCATAACTCAAGCTAATCATCTCCCTAAATATTTCCATCAAATAAAAATTGGTAAGAGATTTTTATTTAAATACGATTTATCAATCCCTTAAAATATCTTCAAATATAAATTGGTAAGAGATTTTATTTTGAAGTCAATCTAAATTAAACTTTACTTTACCCTCTTAGGATTAGCTTTTGAGCTTTTGAAAAAAAAGTTCCAGCTCAGATCATGGAACTTGAGCCCTTTGATATCAACTCCAATACATCCGATCTGACTTTGGAATCTCAATTTGAAAATACCAATATTTCCAAATCCAATTATCGTATGACTATCATTGTTTATACATGGTTATTTTTTATTTGCATAGCGTTGTCTTTGCTTTTATTCGCTGCAAAAGCGCATTGTAATTCCTTTACTCCACACAGAGTGAATAGTAATACAGCGCTAATGTTAGAGGACTCAAATGCAAGACAAAATACTTTGGATTTGATCCCAGAATCCGCAATAAACTACAATCCATCAAGATTCTATTTAGACACTCAACCTTCAACCATGACATCCCCACCTCCCACAATTGTCAATCTGACCCCTTCAGATCCTCCAACCCCTTCATATATCCATCCTCTTGTGGAGGTGAAATATCAGAAATAAGCGCTCAGTGAGAACAAAGAAATGGTAACTTAAGTAGGTATTGTATCTACTATTGTGGTACCTACATATATTGTAATACTTACGCTTTCAAATGAAATTAAGATACTATAATATTATTATTTTGAGATACATATATATCTATTATTATACGAGAAGCTTCAAATATGAATTACATATCTAATGAATAAATCCAAGTGCAAATGTGACAATTATTTTATGATAATTTCCCACCTTTTTTGGCCTGCATCCTCATTCATATTCAAATTAGCTTACAATTAGTTTTTGTCTATTTTGGGGATTCTATTTTTCCTCGTGTAAATTCAGAAATTCAGATCCTTAAAAAAGTGTAATTTCTTTGTTTTTGGTCTGTAAAAAAATTTTTATTTCGGACAATGTCTCTGCCTGCACATCCAGGTGTCCAAAAGTCCGAGGAGGAGGAAGCCAACCCAGAAGAGAATGGATTTCTCTCAAATGCCTTACCCATCCTAGTGGCAGTTATCCCATTTGCCATTGTATTTACCATCATTTTGGTATGGAGGTGCTGTTGTTGTCCATGGAGGAAGCCCAGACCACGCCTAAGTTCCTCTTTTAGCAGGTAAAAAACCGGAAATGGATTGAACTTGCGATGAATTTCTAATTTTTTCAATTTTAGTGGACGAGATTCGGCGTCGAGGAGGTTATCGACCGGTTCAATGACTTCCGGCGACAATGAACGCCGACCTTCGACTTCCGTAGCTGCTGGTAGTCCCTCCACGAAATCCGAGAACGGTTTCTGCACACTTAACGAAGTTCTAATGGAAGAGGAACCCTTTTTTCATGATCATATCCTCTCCAGGGACTCTGATTGCGAGTCCCAGCTGGATCACATCAATGAAGCGGGGGTGTATCTTGGTCCAAATGATGTCAAAGGTCATGGGAGTGGACATCATGTCCATTTCCAAAAGGAGGTCTCCGTATTTCCTCAGGAGGAGCCGAACAAAGGGGGAGGCTGAGCCTGGCTGTCTGAATCTCATTCACAAATCAACTTTCATTAATTTTAATTAGCGAATATAAGGAGTTTTTTGCATTTTGAAGAGAGCATTGAACTTGAATCTTGATATTTGTAAATAGTATTAAATAGTCTGCATTTCCTCAACTAGTTTAACACATTATGTGACTTTTTTATCGTTCTCTCACCCGATAACAATGCAGAGAATTACGATTACCCCTAGTACAATGCGAGATAAGTACTAGTATCAGTAGATATGTGATTCATTTAATTGGACTTAATTGGTTAAAAAGGATTCCGTTGAAGGAAACGGTGTATTTTTTGTATCTGTTCAATTTAACCGATAGAAAGTTAAATCCGCCGAGGATTTCATAAGGAGAAACTGTTAATATTTTAAGGAAGTCGAAAGGAAATGCGAGTAGATGTACAGATACGATAGCTTACAATGTTTGTAACTTTGTATTAGGCTTCGTATTGCAAGTTGAGGTAGGTACACACCATTATTTCGTTCGCTATTGGGAGAAACACCTTGAAAAAGGGCAAGGTCACCCTTTAAGTTGAGGATTAAAGTCTTCAAGTTCTCATAAGGTGCAATGAACGACGGTCGTCCGTTTTGTAAATACATTTTTTCATAAAACTGTTAACTTTTACGCTTTTTTTCACATATTAAATATGCAAACATTAAGGATTCTTAAGCCGTGATGAGAATAAAACAAATGCATATTACAAAGGAATTGCACGCACTGTATTTTTGACTTAATTTAAATTCGTAAATCCGTTCGCTTCTAAAATTTGAATGAAAGGATGCACCCAGTTTCAAATGCCATTTGTCAACTTGACTCTTGAGGATTTCCATTTAGAATTAATCAACATTTAACGCATTTTGTGCTGTATTTCATAAGGCAGGAGTATACGCGGATACTGAAATTAGGTAATCTTTTTTCAAGAAGAATGCGGCTTTAAATATAAAGTTTTATAGCTTTAAAGCATTCAGGAATAGTATGAATTTAATGGGCTATTATGAAATCAGGTTTAAAATATTCTTTTTATAGTTTTTTGTCAATCTTTTATCAATTTTCTTCAAAGCCACAAGCCGAGACCATCCGTACCTTGTTCCTCGGGATCCCCAATGTCCTTCAATTTTATAAAAAGCTCAATTTAGCGGTTTTTGAACACGCCTTAAATCAAATGAATTTTTTAAATAAAAATTTACAAGAAATAAATGAGAATCTCGCAAGGGAGTCTGGAGAAATCCAAATTCACAAGCTCCTGATGGCATTTTAAAATTAAATAGGCGTATTTCAGACTTGAATAGATTAAATTCCCGTTAACTATGATCTTAATTAAGGTCCAGCTCACCCTAATTAGCTCCAGATCTCCTCCCTCCTGTCTTATTTCTGGAAATATTGAGCTAAACTATTAAGATAAATGGATGAGCATAGGAATAGGATATAGATATCGGTATCATATCCTCAAAATGTCTCATTTCCAGGTTCATTTTGACAATTTTGCCTTACTTAAGCCGTCTATTAATATCTCATGCCTTTTTTCAAGCATTTTAAACTCGAATGCACTTATTTCCGTCAATCGAGAGTTGTCAATGTCAGTTGGATGTCAATTTCAAATAGGGCCCAAGGGCTATTCCCTTCACTTTTCTCACTCGACTCGTTCAACCCGGAACTCTGCCTTAAACTCTCAAGACTTTAGGCTTAACAAGCTTTAAAATATGCCTATATAGGCCTAGTATTCTTCTAGTACAAGTACAATATCGAGGATTGCACCCAGAGAAAGTTAAATATAACTATCCCCATTTCTATTGAGATTGGGGTTATATCTACGCCTAGTACAGCTCCTACGAGTACTTGTAATACGAGTATACGAAGTCGTATAGGATCGTACGCAATAAAATGATTCATATATTTCTTTGCACAGATAAAACGTACTATCTCTTCGCCTCCTCCTCCTCCTCGATGAATCTGACTTTAAACTTGCAGATTGTGATTCTTGTACATATGATTTCGTACTCTCACAAAGAGGAGTCGAGAGATAGTATATAAAATCCCATGAACTTCAATCCAATTGGGTCCTATATGGATATATAGCGTTAGTGTGCACTCGTCCGTTCATTTCAGTGTTGTTGCTCATCTCGCCCAGTCAGTCCTCTCCCTTCCTCTCTCTCTCTCCCTTGTTTTTGCCCTTTGGCAATGTGATTTTTTTCTTTTTTATTTGAAAACATTTTAAATCCACAGTTTTAAGCCCCATTTATCATTTCCTCTTCGTGTTTTTGACCCCCATTGGAGCAGAAGTCGAAATGGCGACTCTGAGGAGTGTCCCAAATTTAATTTGTGCTCTCTGGATCTCCTCCCAAGTCATACTCCTCCTCCTAGTAGCTACCCTGACATCCTCACAGAATACTGTCCATGCTGGTGGGACACCTGGACAATATGTCGAACGTAAGTGCCTTAAAAACCGTTTTGGAATAAATGTAAAATATAGAGAAATCGCCAAAAGAATTCCTGGAAAAAAATCCATCAACTTTTGTAAACTTTTCTTGGAATCATTTAATTTTTTTGGGGAAACCTCGAGTGTTTTGAGGTCAATCTGATGCCACGTACAATTAAATCATTGACATTGGAGTCTTCCTAGCTAAAAATCATTATTTTGAGGCATTTGTGAAGATTTTACAAGTAGAATTTACAGGCTCCATTTCTCTTAAATTTTTAAAGTTTAACGGAAATTCCAATGCAAATTAGTAGCAATTTAGCCTGGAATTCTTTCAAGTTTTCGTAGGCATATTTAAAACGTAGATTTCTTTTTGAAGGATAAACTGGATACTATAAAATCATATATTCAACAAGTTGGAGAAGGTGTAGAAATTAATCGATATCAACCTGAAGATTCAGAGACTTGTCTTTCTAATAACGCGATTTGAGCCTATATTATAGGTATTTCAATATGAAATTTGATTAATTTCGAGTCTAAATTGGGCCGGATTTTTGAAGAGGTACTAAATTTACCAGACGCGAGTTTCATGGAATTAAAATTAATTGTTCGAGAGATTTTTGAATGGAAATCGAGGGCAAATGTTGGGTCATAATTCATGATTTGAAACTGATGATCTTCCTAGGTGGAAATCGTCACGGTGTACGAGAAGAGTCAGAGGAGGATCAGTCTTGAGCTCAGGATTTTTCATTCTATAAACTCCTGAATGAATCCTCGACTTTTGTGAGCACTCCTCACGCATACTGGCCAACTCTCAGCATGATAATTAAAGCACTTGAAGTCCATTTCACTCGCAAGAGATTTACAAGATTTACTCCACTTTCGATACTCCTCGGCAGATTTAAAATCTCTTTTGTTCAGACTCTAAAATTATTATCATCCCTTTCTCCACCCATCCTAGTCTGCTATATAAGCTTCGGTGATTAGCTGATTAGTGGTGCATTTAATTGCTACTTGCACCTAGTACCTAGAGGAAATGAGGTTTACGGGCTATACCGTGCAAAACTATCCGTATGATTAATTGATTCCCATTCAGTCTCAATTCACAAAATCATTTCCCATTTGAATTGCTTATGAGGTCAATGAAATTAGCATTCTTCCTACTAGCTATGTACAAAGTATCGTAGATTGTAGAGTTTTATTAAAAGTAGTGCCGTCTACCTAGATAGAAGGTTGTAAGATACGGCCTTTTTGGGTGTATTTAAAATTTAAATTATGCAATTCTCCAAATTCTAAAAATGCATTAAAAGGTGCATGGGCATTCTTAATTAGAATTCCCTTCAATTTAGAATAACTAGGAACTTAAAAGTCAGAGAAGGATCTGTTGGGTAGGTGTGAAATTGCGTACAAACGTTGCAGAAAGAGTATGACTCTTGAATGGAAAGACCCAAAGGAGGATCTTGCAAATACTACGAATATATGTTTAAGTTATATGCAAACAAAAGAGAAAGTATCTCCGTTAAATGCTAATGCCCTGCCCTAAATATAATGCTACAAAAAGATATTCAAGAATTAGGATCAAAAATGAAACTTCAGAAGCAAGGAATGAAGTTGC
This sequence comes from Megalothorax incertus, assembly GCA_036507255.1. Classification (NCBI taxonomy): domain Eukaryota; kingdom Metazoa; phylum Arthropoda; class Collembola; order Neelipleona; family Neelidae; genus Megalothorax; species Megalothorax incertus. The sequence goes on from JAAZTK010001641.1 coordinate 10,587, forward strand.
AAAAAATATCTAAAGGATATAATATTTGTATCTCAAATTCCAAATAACTTATATATCTTGAATATATTTGGGATTTAATTATTTGTAGTTAAACCGGATGGCCATCAGCAAGATTGTTTGTATTGACTAGACTTCGATCCGTACCATATTTGTCAAAATGTTTTTTTTTAAATTTTTGCAAGACTTTTTATAAAATTCGTTTGTAATTTAGGTATGAAATACAGTTGCAAATTAACTCAACTAAAAAGGTCAACGTAAAAAGATTAAGGGTTTTTGCGGGAAATCCTGGATCTCAAGTGCGTAAAAAAATTTGTTGATGCCCTAAAATTTGGAATGAGGTTAAAAGCTTTAAAGAATCCTTTCCCCTCGAGACATTTTGACATTTACTTTTTAAAACTGTTTCAAGATGCATCCTAAAACCCCATTAACCCATTATATAATCTCATTTAAAATTAATGCCATTAGCACAAAATAGTCACAGAATGCTAATTAAAACCTTGCCGAGTTCAAGTTTAAGGTTTTTCATTCATTATTCGAGGATTCGTACTGCAATCACAATGGGACTCAGCTCTGTTATATCATTGTTAAATCATAATTGTCATTTGGGCTAGATTCCAGCCTTCAGAATTTATTATTTAAGAATTTCACGGCCAACCCGTGCTTTATACCTCATTTTTATGTCTTTTAATTGTTCATAGATTAAGCCAATATGCTTCCAACTCGTGGATTTGATGCTCTAATAATTAACACAGCCTTTAATTGATTAAATTGTTTTGACGTTAAGGATCAAATGACGATTATGGACGATAGGGCTATAAAAAGATGTTTATATCAGGTCGAATAACGTAATTGGACGAGAACTCCTGGCATTTATATTTATGGGAGAATTGTTTATACGGCTCAAATGTACTAATTGTGCATCATTTGCCATTTGTGAGGATGAGTAAGAAGAGGAATTACTTTGTATTCATCTTTATATGGCAAAAAATCAATTAGCATTTCTGGGATTTGACGACGCATCTCAGCTCGCTTCACTTTTACAAGGTCTTCCAGTTTCATATTTAATCCCAGCAATTTAGACATCATTTGTTGGGTCTTTGAGGCTTGGGGTTTGAATTACAAGCAAATAAACAAATGCTTAACCGCAAAAACAGCCGCATATCTGCACCGTCGACAAGCCAAGGCTTTCATAAAACCAAGTTAAAATTAAATAATAAAAATAAAGTCGTAAGAATTAAATTGCGGATGCCAAAAACCATTAAAAAACCAATGTAAATCATCAAAGGTAGGGCATCTCGAATTATCTAAATTGAGATTTTGAGTTTAAAGGGCCAGAGGTTATTAGGAGGAGCTAATGAAAGGACTCTGAGGGCAATGGATCGGAAGGATTGGATGGAAATTGCTTGTAAAAAAGGAAATCCGATGATTTAACTGATTACCGGCGAATAGAGTGGAGGAATTAATTGCATAGCATGGTCTTCTGGCTAAACTCAAAGTCTGAGTACGAGTACAAAGGAAACCAAAATCCTCCCACGGGAATATTCCTCAGAAGTCAGAAGCGTACACTAAAACATTACAGTTGCATTATTTAACATTTTAAAGTTCAAGTTCTTTAACGCCTACTCCTCAATCTACCTATAATGCATATAATACTAGTATTAGATATTTGAGCTAATGGATAAAATGAATCTAGGCTAATCTTTCGTTTGTTTAGCTTTATATATATTGTATAATTGAGGATGCAAATTTCAAAATGAAGGAGAATTAAAACTTTAATTTCTTTTTCTTTACAGAATATATCGAGTCCGTCGAAATCTGCTCCCTCTCCTCACCAATCCTATCCTCCTTCAATCTAGGGAAAAAGATTTACCTATCCAATTTCCCCAACAATTCCTTCGTCCTCAAAATAAGCCGATGGCCGGATTATTCTGGGTCATTCTACAATTTTAAATGCAGTTTCAAGGTGGTTGCTCCTAAAAAATATGGAGGTATGAGGCTGAATTGACTACATCTTGAAATGAATCTAAAATTAATTTTTTGCAACCTTTTTTCCAGTAATGGGAATCGTGCAATCGCTGGGTCTCCGGAATCACGGTACAACCTGTCGGGATTTCATCGGGGTAAATAAATTTGCATATACTAATATTTGGGGAGTTTTTTTCATTCAAATTATTTTTAGTTCAAAAATCAAACCTCTGGTAGTGGCCCCATATGTGGCGATCTCGATTTTGAGGACAAGAGTGAAAAACCGACAGGATTGATAGGTCCAAGATATTTTAATTCGCCATCGGGAGATTTGGAATTTATATTTTCGACGAGTGACGGCGCTTTTCCGAGGGTATGCCTCAAAACTTGTTAAATTTTGATGTAAACTGCTCTTAAAATGATTTTTAAATGCGCTTTTTAATTGCAGAGTGGACATAATGAGCTGTTTGTAGTGTTTTCCGCATACTCTGGAGGTAAATTTGGTAAAAAATTTTGATTTTGGAACTTTAATCGCATTTTTAAACCTTGCAGAATGCGGAAAAGGGATGCGTCCATGCTCTAAAAAGGTCCAGAGGTCTTGCATCCCTGACTCAATGTTTTGTGACAAAGTGACCAACTGCGCGTGGCCAGGAGAAGATTTTGGGAGTGACGAGAAATGCGATCCAGGAGATTACAAGGACCCTGAGACTGGTTCCTTTTCAAATTTCTCAATTGTTTTTGCACTCACATCCATTGCCACCCTCTTTCTCGTCATATTCTTTGTGTTCATC
>JAAZTK010001642.1:0-13339 GCA_036507255.1 Megalothorax incertus
TTTTTTAGATTGGAGTACGCTTTTGGTTCAATTGGAGGATCAGTTTTGATAGGAGCTGGTTTTGGTGGTCTATCAGGGGCTTATTACGGGGTCAAAGAGTCAAGGGGCCTGCCGTGGACAATACAAAGAACTCAGTAAGTGCTTATTTCTCAATTGTTTATGTAAGTGTATTAATTATATTTTAATTACCTAATAGGTTGTTGAATTACATTGGGAAGAGGGGTGCAGCATCTGGGAATGCTCTCGGGGTCATGGCCCTCATGTACTCGGGTTTAGGGGTCATCTTGAGTTGGGCGAGGGAGACTGATGATGAGGTTAACACAATCGGGGCTGCAACAATGACTGGACTCCTTTATAAATCTACTGGTAAGCCGCATAAATACGATATAAAGCAGTTTCCATTAAGAAGAATCGAAAAATAGGGCTATATACTACAAAATGTGCAATTTATGCTCAAATTCGAGCATTTTTGTGCATTTCTCATGCTGCAAAGCATTTCCCCTTGTTTTTAGTGCATTTTGGAACCAATTTGTGACATTTTATGTGATTTTAAATGGATTTTAAGCATTTTTTTGCGGATTTTTGATTGAATTACCCACATTTTAAGTTCATTTCATTAAAATTCATTCGTTTTATGGTCATTTCCAGCCTCATTTTTAATTCCAGGCTCAAATTAATTAAAAATGCCCAAATCCTAATTTGTATTGTTTTTTTTTTCAGCTGGATTAAGGAGATGTGCTATCGGGGGTGGAGTAGGGTTTGCTCTCGCAGCAGCTTATTGCCTTTGGGTGAGTCTTTTCTTTGTTCATTTTCATTATTCTAATTAAACCTAATTATTTTTAATTGCCAATTTCAGACTCGAGGAAGTAAAGACCGTTCAATAGTAGATTACATAGGGACATCTCGCTACTCAAACTATTAGAAATAATTGAATTTATTAAGAAATAGAACCAAAAGACTTGTGAGACTTTTAACTAACTAATTACCCATAAACAAACTCCTCAATTAATAATATAATACACAAAAAAGGAGTGAAATATCTATCAAGAGAATCACACGTTAATTGTTAAATATCACTAGTCCCCCCAACTTGTTCCCGCATCCATATATTACAATTAAAACATCTATTCAAATGTACTACCCTTTGAGTTAATGGAATTTATTATGCGGCCCTTGAAGCCATTGAATTAAGGACATTAGCCTAGGTATAAGAATGGCATTGTTTTTAACCTTGAAACTTGAAACTAAACTCGTCGCATTTCTTGATCAATCTATAATACCTTTAAATAATATTGTTTTTTTTCCTTACGTAGTAAAAAATGTAGTTATGTAACGTTTTAATTAGATTTATTATTACAATGCGATAAATGGTCTGAATACTTTAATAAGTTCTTTGTTCGTAGACAGTTATATTTTGGCGAAACTCGCAAATAAATAAAAATTGAAAAACTTGAATTGAAATGAATTTGATGGTTTTTTTATTTAATTTTTAATTATTTCTTTTATAAAACATTTCATTCACGTAATACAATACGTGTTATATTAAAATTGTGCTCTAATATTGAAATATTTTAAATTGGGCTATATCTATTGTAATTTAAATTAAATTTTAATCTACAATAATCGTGGAGTTCTAAATCCCATATAATTAATCTATAATACAAGTCCTAATCTAAAGCATTCTAGACTTTTTACAATTTTATTTCAAATTATGAGGTAGATTCTTATAAGTAAATTGCCTAATTACCTCTAATTTAGTTCTAATTTAATTAGATTAATCTTTTGATTAGGAATTTAAAAATATTACCTATATATTCGTTTTAAGAAAGAGATCATTCTCAATATCCCCAAGTGGAATTACAATTAATCGATTAGGTGCTTAATTATCTCTTAATTAATTAAATTAAATTATCTTTTGCTCTATAAAAGCCCTAATTAATTCCTCAACCATTTATGTAGCTAATTGCATTATTTATAATTTAATTCAGTAGCATTTTGCATTTGTTTTGTTTAATTTCTTAAAAATTAATCTTGAATTTTCAGCCTCATCAAATCTTTATTCCAAAAGAAGTCTATTTGAGGGAGTGCCATTCGTTTACCTTGAAATATATGTCAAATTAATTAATAAACCAATTAAATTGACAATTAGGAGACTTACGATATTCCTCGGGTTCTTGATCATTTTTTCCCAATGGTATTTCCCGATTAGATTCTTCACAGAATACCCAAACGCGACTTTCCCCACTACATCTACCCTACCATGGTCTTTACTCCTCCTTCTCTCCTCCCCATGATGCTCTGGGGATGAGTTATTGGTAGTAGGTGGTCCTCCAGAGACATTTGAAGCCCTTCTCGAGTCCCCGTATGACGCCGTCGAAGTCCTCCTTGAGTCACCCTCATAATGGAATGCATCCTCAGACACCTCCGAACCTCCAGAATCCCTCCTTTCTTCCGATACAAAAATCCCTGGTGGGAATGACAGCGTGGCCATGGACAAGGGTGGTCCGGGGAGTAGACCAGCGCTATTACCCCCCGTGGTAAGTCCATCAGATTGGCATACAAGGACAAGGAGGACAGTTTGTATGAGCTCGGTTGGGGGCATATCAAAAACAAGGGTCTCATTGAATAGAGGAAGGTCTCCGTTGACACCTAGCTTTTGATGGGTCGTCTTCTTCCTCTTGAGGACCTTTCCCGTGTCAGCCCTCATCAGTATAAGCCGTACATAAACAAGCCCACCACGGCCAAGGGACGCCACTCCAGGAAGAGGAGAAAGTCCAGCTACTTTGACGATTGTCACTGAAAGTCGTTCCGAAGTGGGTAGATAGGAAAGACCCATGAGGACCTCACCTCTCTTCAGCTGGGGCTCCTTGAGGCTCACGCTGAGGATCAATTTGTGTTGGGTAAAGTCACGAAAGTCGTCAAATGTCAGGGTGGTTTGACCCAACTAAATTTAGAAAGATCGATCAGATTGGTAAGGTCATTTTTTGACATTTTGGGAGAGAATTTACCTCGGTAGGGTTCCCGTAACGGTCCTGATCGAATGCTATGAACCGAATGGTGTAATCCTATTAGAAAAAAATACAAAAAGTATATTAAGCCAGTACTGGAAAGAAGAATGGACATGTCAGGACATATTTTTCACGCCTGGGGGTTCCAATTCTCCTCCGACACATGTCAAAAGGCCTTTAGATCTCATTTGGAACCATTGAAAATGTGTTCAAACACTCCTTGGATCTTTTGAAGCCTGGTTAGGACAATTTGCGTAGGTGGTATGGACATTATCATGTCATATTTTAAAGAAATCTGGGGAGAAATGGGATTTTTCCAGGCCCTGAACTTTCTCCAGGCTTCCTCCGGGATTTTTTTGGGTTATTTTTTGCCCCAGTTGAATTTATCGATCGAAATCCCCCTGCAAATCATTATTTATGGGTGTACGAGATAGAGGAATCCAATCCTATTGAGGATCCCGAGAAATACGAGTATTTTACAAGGATTCTCCAAGAGTCAAGTAGGGCCTGTGTAAACAAACATGCAATATTGAATTGGATGGGGGTGGAGCCCTTCAGAAATAACCGGAGATTTACACTCGGAAGCTGCAAATCTGGAGGGTATTGACTATTGACATAACAGAATACATATCTCTGGGTTTTTGGATCGATTCAAAGGGTACTCAATCATTTTATCAAGGGTGTAATAGGGTCCTAGAGTCTCGGAGATCCCGGAGTTGAATCATTATTGATTTTGGCACATTTCCCAGTCCATTCCGAGCTGGAAATGCCTGGAAATGCCATTTTTTGGCACTAAAACCTAAGTCTAGTCTAGGTACTTACGTGTAAATGATTTGAAGGTAATTGTGCGAGGAACTTCTCCTCGGAGTAGTCACAAGTTCCCGTGGCTCGTTCCAAGGTCTTCGTGACGAACCTGTATCTCATCATGTCTCTCTTAGAGGATCCCTTCTTTGGCTGGATCTCGAGGGCAAAGAAAGCGTCCACGGGCTGGTTCAGGTACTCCCGAAACGGAAGATTTCGAGCCTCCTACGGAAAGAAAAACCCCATAAACCCGAATTTAATTCATTTAATATTCACTATATGTCTATGCACATCCCCATTTTGTATTATTAAAAAGCAGATCCGGATTAACGGCCTATACGAGCTCTGTATATTCGAATTCCGAAAGTGTCCGGATTCGGGCTGCCCGGGAGGGAGTGCAAAGAACCCCCCGATGACCTACTTTCCCCCGCAACTTTCTCCAATCTATTCTCATGGACTACCTAGCTATCTGTCTATGTTATAACCACATCTAAACGGCCTATTCCAGACTCCAGAGCTTAGAACAATGGGTTAATTGCAACATTTGTAATCAGATAGGACAATTCCGCTGTAATTTGCTACTCTCATTCTACTGAGGATTAATGCAATTAAGCGTTGAATATGGGCTCCTCAATTTACTAATGCTTTAATGGTTCAATAATCCAAGATTATAATTCAATAATGCAGTTGTAGGCTGTATAGTATGGCTGTATCGTATATGCTTTAATTTAATTGCATGGTATTAAGCCGAAGTGCTGAAATTGGAGTTTCAGAGCCTCGGAGTTCTATTAAAACACATGCAAATAATCTCTGTTTTTTTGGGCAGGTGCAACTCAGCCTGGAATCGATAACCCAATATTCATATACCTATTCACAATGCACACACTGTACTTATATTTAACCTGAATACACTTTCATTAGCCCATATACAATTATGCCCCCTCATATCATAGGTAGGGTACTTTAACATTAATACTGTAGTACGATAGGCAATAAATTCATATGAAAAGCGTTATAGTTAGCCCAAGTAGCCACTCCTCAAAGGAGATTAATAATATGGGAGTAGGGAAATAGGAGCCATATTAAATTGTATTTGTTCTCCTGGACTGGACTGACATAATTGGGGCACCAAATGCATATTAAACCATATGGAGGATGAGTGGGTGGTCTGGAGACACAAAAAGAAGCCTTGAGGCTTGAGGATGAGCCTCAACTCTCAATATTATTAAAGGGAAAGACAAGCTCTAACAAATTACTGGATTTTTGCTCGAAATTGATCGATCAAAGCAAGGAGAATAGCGCCGTATGAAGTTCAAAGGAATATATAATATTAGAAATAAATGATTTATAGCTGGATTTATATATTACATTAAGGTTTCCCTCAATTCCGATTGAAAGGGATGCTAATGAGTCGAGTGGGACAGCTCCAGATGACATATAAGAGCTCTAATGTATTTATTTCGAACCAAAAAGGGGCTATAAATAAATCCCGAGATCAAAAAATGTCTTTGATTCGGGTTTTTGTATGGATTTCCCCGGATTTCTTCATCCTAGGGACTCAGACTCGCTCCTAGTTTAATTTCCCGCAACTCCCCCGAGGATTTGCGGTTCCCCACTCCTTTCCCCAAAAATTTATTCTTATCCTTATGTGATTTTGGTGCTTTTAAAGATATTCCCCAATGTGTCCCTCAATTTCTCAAAGTTTGCAAAGGACTAAAGAGTCTGAAGGACACCAATTGTTTGGTTTTGGGTTACGAAATAACTGTAATATTCAATCTAAATATTTAAGTACACAATGCCATGCATTTCCAGGCGGTGCACATGTCCTACTTTTATTGTACCCTACGTAAGAATAAAGCATTTGAGCTAGATTAATTCGTGGCTCTCCACGCCCCTTAACAAGCCCTTTTTAATTGGATCTTACTTCCATTTCCCTTACGCCCTACGGGCCCGATTGGAAACTAGTTCAAGGGTATCTAAATTTAATTATTTCACTCACGAGAAAATCAATGTGTACAATCCCTTGCTCCTCGTCGTATTTCAGAGCGAATGTGAAAAAGGGCTGCTTGACCCCTGCCGTGAGGTCATCCGGGGCCTGGAGGAAACTCTTGAGCGCTCTTTCTGGGGAGACGGGGGTGGTTGCGGTGATGGTCCCCATCGGGGAGGAGGAGGAACCAGAGTTTGGAAGATGTGGGGGTGTCTCGTATGCAGAAGAACTTTCGCTAATAATTTATAAAGAAATAAAGGTCAAATTCAGGTCAAATTCTCCGCGGGGCGGAGCTTTGTCGCATCAAATAGTACCTCATTGAAGAGTAAGTAGAATCCCGTTTGGTGTAAGGGTTGGAATTGGCTCCAAAAAGTCGGGCCATTTCATCCTCAGGGCTTCGGGCAAGGCCTGGATTGAAATTAATGTTAAATTGTCCTTTTTTATAGTCTAGGGTCCTTAATTATAGTACTACTTACTCTCCCGGTATACCCCGACCGAACTTGGATACATATCCGGAGGGTATCTGATGCAAATAATGTCCTCGCTCATCCGCTTCTTTTTTCCTGTATTAATTTACATGAGAAATCAAAGGTCAAAGGTTTTCCTAATAAATACCATCTCTCCAGAATAGCTTGTTTAGCCAGCACTCTTTCCTCACGAGGCATATCATGATGAAAGCGGTGAGGAGGAGAGCGGACGCCCCCACAGAACTCAGGAGCCATGTCTCGGCTGAGGTCAACTCCGAGAATCTCATCTTTTTGGGGGGATTTAACCCAGATGACCCATATCTACAAAAAAATATTAAATATGTCATTTATACGCAATGATTTAGCGATTTGTGCCCAATTTTGCTTGAAATCCCTTCCAAATCTCATTCAAATTGATATTAATTTGATTTTAATGCTACGAATTTCAAGCTAACTCGATAAATAGAGCTTTATTTAATATGAAATCCATAATCCGGACTTGAATCATAATGGAGAGTTGTCCAAAGTCTTGAAATAGTTCAAGGATTAAGATTTGGAGAGATTTCTCCAGGATTTTGTAAGGATTTTGAGTGAAAGCGAACTTTCTTCGTAGGATTTCCTCTATCAAAACTTTCTCCATTTATTTTCATGGTCCTTATTGTATTGTCCTATAGTAAATCCAGCTTATTTCAGACTCTGGGTGCTCTGGTGTACGTCAAATAAATTTCCAGGGGCAGTTATATAGTTTATTCACTTTATACTACTGCCATATCGTCATTTATGACACGTGTAAAACTTTTTATTCAATTTATTCACTTTTACGAGTACAAAAACTCTTACTAGACGGATATCCCAGTCATAAATAGCCTCGAGATTGAATAGATCATATATTATCCGATGTATACGATACGTAGTCTTCATTTTAAAACTTTATATTGAATTCTGAAATGTAAAATGATGTATTACACAATGGGGGAGAAAGTTTACATCATTAAAAATAAGTTACAATTGAATTAGTAGTCCAATAAAGCTTTGATATTTGATAGCGTGTGCTATACAATAGGGAAAGACATTTGACGCAATTGCAAATTTAAAAAATAATGACTTTTGCCAATTCATTGGGGAAAGTGTAGGCTTTTACTATTGTATTTGTATTACATAGCTCACAATCAAATATTTTTCTGAGAATCAAAACAAAGTATTGCCAAAATTCGTGGTATTTGTATTGGTTTTTCCATCATTAATTTCCGGGCTTGTTATTCAAAGGGAATTGGGCATTTATATTTCTTATACAAGTAGCCCTACAAATGCTAGTATTAGCCTATTGCCAATTACACTGTATAACTTTAATCAATTACAGTTTAGTCAAAGGAATCCCCCTCAATTAAAATTAATGATAAAAACAAAGCCTATTTATATAGGTATTTTATACGATTATATTGCTCAAGCTCATGTCTTAAACAGATCCCAAATTGAGCAATAAATCCACTGATTTGAGCCAATAAAAACCACAAATTACCCTTGCCTTTTCCTCTGAATTTAATTAACTTTCTCTATACAAATATACCTATAAAGTACGATATTACATTTAATTTATTTCAGGGACATTGCCCCGTTTGAGGCTGTATAGTGAAGGAGGCAATGACATTTAGAGGGAAATAAATAATTTATTAATTCATTAAAACTTTCTCCTTTGATCTACCCAATTTATATTACCAATACATATACATTTAATATTCAGAAATCATCAGGTATGCAATTAATTAATTTAATATATGAGACCAAATCAAACAGGTTCAATTAGGGGACTCAGAATTCTATTTTAATTCAAATTAACCTTTGAACTTTAAGCTAAAGTTCTAATTTTCTAAAGGTACATATTTCCGAATTTGTAATGATTCCCTTCAATTAACTGTACTTTTAAAGGATTTATATTTTATGAATCGGGTTCTACGGATTAGGGTTCAGGGGAGATCTTCCCGGAATCCTCTTATGGGAATTATACCCAGATTAAAGACCTGATGAGAAAGGGGATGCAATGTATAATACCTACGCAGTTAAAAACTTTCCAAGAGGTTAGGGATTGAAAATACTTGGGGTTTTTCGGGATAATCTTGCAATTTTTATTAAAACTGGGATAACTGCGACATATACTCGAAGGATCAATTACTTTTTACATCCGTATACACTAATCCTAAGCTTGTAGCTTCACTAGGTATACTTAAAAGGCTAAAAGTTAGCTAGCTATCGAAGTATTATAATAGGTACTTATTCAAATTTCATAGGACGTAATCATATACCTTAGCTTATCAGTATTCTATTATTGTAAAAATCCTTGATGGGCTTAAAGGTCAACCTCGCGTGTAATCTCATATGCCATGTGGGTTTTTCCATTACTTTTTTCAAAGTAAAAACTATTCACAAGTCACAATTCTTCTTCTTAAAGTCTTAAATCCATATTTAAATTTGATATTTAAATTTGCTTTTAAAATTATTATACGCATTCTGTGCATGTCTTTTTATTTGTGGGCGTTTAATATTTCAATTTTTGTTATTTTTAGAAAAAGATTTCTTTGAATTTCTCATTTTTAGTCCACCTACACTCCTTTCTCCTACCAAGTATTACCTACCTACCTACTACCTCATTAAATAACGACCATTATTTTATTCTTCTTGTTCTTGTAGTCTCATAGTACTACTAGTAGTATATCCTAAATATTTTTATTCTCTATTACAGACTATTAGCTACTATTATATTCGTAGCTCCTTCCTTGACATTTCCTTCGCCCTTAAAATCTCAAACATCAAAGGGTAGGTACCATATCTGTACTTGAGTCTCGCATAACATACGGATAATATAATTTTAGTTTTACTATCATAATATTCAGATATTAAATATAGTACCTACTCCAATGGATCTTATCCATTTTAGCATGGAGAAAGTGTGTGGAATTTAATAAAATCCTTTTGTTCTCCCATCCCAGATTTATTGCACCTATGCTTAAACTACTACATATCGGTTACCAGTACCTTATCTTATCTGTAAGACAAGGATTTACATATTACTTGAATAAACATGTCCTTTTAACATCTTTATAGCCTGGAATCTATTTGCTAATGAATTGGATACCTTAACCGATCTTCAAGAGAAGAGGCTGTGGGAGTAATATGACAAGCCCTTAATGAATTCCTACCCATCGAGTCTTAAAACAGAGCTACATATATTCAATCCAATGCCATATCTAGAGCTTGAAATTCTTCTTATTTTATCAGTAATTTGAAATCCATTAAAGTGAATGATGAATTAGGCATAAATCAGTAGTACAGTACTCAACGTTCGTAGGTATTCGATCCATTAAAATATATTTGCAATTACTCACCCAATTTGATCAACAATCCGTTATCCCTTCCATATATCGCCTCTGACACTCTATTGTAATACTATTACAATGAATATTAGCACGCAATTCACAAAAATATCTCACTTTTATCCCATGAAATGAATTGTTTTTGGGAAATTCAATGAATTTGCAACTTTTATCCAGTTTTTTATCGAACTATTGACCGATTTCGGGGTAAAGTGAGTCCCGGGTGATTTCCGGGCTTCTCCAGGACCGTGTGTGGGTGTTCACTCTACTATTTGCAATGGTAGGAAGTACTCTGAGTCGCTTTCGAGTTCTACCCGGATCTTTTAGGCGCCCCCGAGTCCCTCATGCGCAATTCCCGGCCCCCGAATCCATTCTGATTTCTATAAACTTTGGGTTTACCGTTTTACATTGAGAATTGCTGAATTGCGACTTTGCGGAAAAGGGCCTTTAAGCAAAGTTTTTTGCCTCACACTTTTCTAATTGAAATGTCAATATTGTTTCGGGAAATGGTCGTACAAATCCTCACTTAATATCTTAATTAAAGGGGGAGTTCGATGCTTCCGAGTGCACTTCCTACGCTCATCTGGAACTTCCCTCTCAATTCCAATTAGTCCAAAGTGTGTACACCTGAGATTGGGATGAATTATTGAATTATCCACAGGTTTATAGCGTAGTATTAGCCGAGAAGAGTCAACAGATTGATTCATCCAACTGCAGATGGAAATATCCGGGCATGTGCATGCTTGGAAGGATTGGGAAATACCTCGTAAATTCTAATATAGGAAACAAACACAGGTGTAAAAACAAAGTAAACAATTCACTGGAAATTTCAATGCTTTTTGGAGAATCTTTCGGAATAAACTGGCTCTTTGTACCACCGTACCACGAGTAGGCTGCGAGAGAATTGCTGATTATTGTGTAACCTTTAAATGGAAAAAAGACTCTATCATATTTTGATATAAAATGTCTTAATGCTTATGTAATCCTTTGTGTATGAGCTAGTACAATAGCCGTGAATCAGAGTAAGAAATGGGCTTAGAAATGAACGGAAAGACTATAATGAATTTGCCCCACCCCTGAGCCCCTAAATATAAATATAATTGGCATTTGGGATTGAGAACCCAACGGGATATTTCAATAGGTTTCATAAGCACCTCCGCATTGGGCCATATATACCTACCCGATTTAGAAAAAGCTTTGATTAATCCCATAAAATCTCATACTTGGCAATTTGGGTGCCCTCGACCGTTCCCTCCTCCTCCGAGCTGCTCGAAAACTGTTTACAGTCGATTTTTTTACCATTTTACACGTAATTGCTGTACATGGTTGTAATAATTATCGATACAGATAGCCTGATAGCGTACATTTGTTTGGTAAACTTGAGGATTAATACCCGAGGAGTGCACTTTTGATATAAAATCCCGGAAGAAGGGAATTATAACCCTTTGCATCCTGAATTAAACACTGCTGTAAATAATACCACCCATTAGCAATTATATAGTACATCAAGGAACCCCATGTTCGCAAAAATCGGGTGCATTTTTGAAAAGTTAAATATTTGCAAAAAAGGGTGCACAGGAAATGTCATATCCATCATGTTTTATTCGGATACAATTAGTTGTATTTGTTATTCGCGTGACTTCTTGGTAGAATTCTATTTATAGCCATCAAAAGCAACCTACTCATTATGCCTAGAAATTACAGGTGCAGATATGGGCCAAGATGTCAATCTTTTATCCATATTTCATATATGCTATCGTACTACGTCAAGATTAATATAATTCATTCCAAAATAACATGCAAAAATCCAAGACCTTAAAAACTGCATACTTTCTCCCTATTAAAATAAATATAAAAATTTATTTGTGGCCATACTTCCACGGGCTGTGGTTCGGTGATTTAATTAACTGCTTCAATTTAATTGCACACGCGTCTTAAACGGATCAACTTGACCGCAACCACAAGCTCAAGAAGATTTAATAAGTTTAATTGAGCTGCTGAGCTCCTGTATCAAGTTAATTCAGCAACCTCTCAAAAAAGAGGGGTTAACGAAGCAAAGCTCACCTCCTAGCTATGATAAAAATGCTTTAATATAAAAAAATATATTAAAAAACAGCGTGTAAGATGTGCGAGGTCAAACGCCGTTCTCGCATGGATAAATGGATAAAGTTTTTCCATTAATTCTTCGATTAGAAAAATCTTTAATTAAATTTTTAGAAGCCTCTGAGGACGGCTGAGGACAAAGGATGGGAGGTTGTTAACTTGTTATATTTCTAATAATGTCGAGATAGACGCTTTTCGAATTATATTATGTCTGGCAGAATTGACATTGACACAGAAATATTCCTAGAAATAAATTCGGGGAGGTTGTACAAATATTGTAATTGAATTATTTTAATTAATTGAGTTCTGAGACAACCTTGCCGGAAGGCTTTCAATTAGCTTCAACCTCCCCCAATCCTTGGATTAATACCATCCATATCTCCATTCATATTCTTAGAATGAGATATTAATTAGTGTGGGCTTTGGGTTTATTCGGAAATACCCGGAATTATTATTAATTAGAAATGGAAATATACCATGATTTAATTGGAATTTAATCATTTATTTCTGGAAGATCCACCCCCTGGGGCATTTTGACGGATCTGTAATTCCATTGAATGCTTGAAGATCCGGGAAGATCCTAATTTAATAAAAGATATTAATTAATACTTGGGATTAGCCATAAGAATGTGACCTAATTAGTAGACCACGGCATAATTTAATTAATTAATTAATCAAAATTAAATTAAAAGAAACGTTTTTGACTAAAATCAGATGCTCCACCCGGGCTTTCATTTGATTTCAAGTGCAAGAAAAATCAGGATTTTTTTGTCAACAAATAAAAAACAATTTTAATTATTTGACATTATTTGCCCTCCTCAAGGCTCCTCAACATCCCGTCCAACGTCACCCGATCACCACCAATTGAGGGCTCTAAATTACAATTGTTGTACGACCCAAAAAAAATTGAATTCCAAATTTTAAAATTAGACTTTATTTTCTCGGAATTTCTCAAAGTCAACGGCGCTTAAAGTTCCAACTTCCGGTTGAGACCCTGAGGAATTGACACCACTAACAGGTGCCTAACCACTCCTTTAAATAAATATCATGCATTTTATCATTATTTTGCTTGAAATCCCCGGATTAAAAACTCGTCAGTTTTGCAAACTTGAGGTAACTTAATTGACATGAGGTCATGTCCACCATGTCCATGCCCATGTCCATGTGACGAAAGGTTACAGGTTGACCTGCTTATTGTCCTGGTAATGCTTTATCGTGTCCAATTATATGACATTGATCAATTTAAAATGTGGTGTAATTGTCAATTGGTGAATTGAGTGGGGTATTCCGTGACCACCCCCACCATCAACAACGTAAATTCCCAGTGGACTTGTCCGAATAGTTCCATCCTCGGATGGTCCCTCAAAAACACTCCCACCTCTAAACTAACCATCTTTTTTAACTGCTTGCAGTGACCTCAATGACCTTCCAATCCCGCAATGTTTAACTCCAAGTCATCAAAGGGGAGCAAGGACCCCAACGGAGGAAAGGAGCCACCACGAAGGTCAGCTCGGCTTCAAGGGAAGGCCGGAGGAGAGGCTGAAGAGGATGACAATACCAGGTGCGTACATTATTTATTAATCTAGTTTAGTAAGCAGTCAAAGC
>JAAZTK010001643.1:0-13338 GCA_036507255.1 Megalothorax incertus
TTATATGCTTATATCCGTACACCAGCATAATGCATATTTCTAATCCTTATCTATATAAATTATAGACTCCTGGAATGGGGTCTTTGGCTACTGGACCTACCCGTGTCCAGCCTAAGCGGCCTGGCAAATCTTTCAATCGCCAGCTATTTCCAGATACTGAAGATTCTGATCTTCCTCTTCCGCCTCAGCCTGAAGAAAGTCAAGGATACACTCCCTCAAGCCCGTCACAATATGCATATGACAATCCCTCGTCAGAGGAGTTTGAGGAGCATACTACACCAGCTCAAGCTCTGGAGAGGAAAGAAAGGGCGCTGAGGGCGGAAGAACGAAGATTAGGGGTGATGGCTATTGCCCTGGACGAGAGGAGAGAGGGAATGGATTTGGAGCAGGAAGCAATCGGGTACTTGGCGGAAATGGAAAGGAATGAGATGGATATTGAGCAGGCAGAGTTTGAGGTTTTTGCGGAAATGGAAAGGGAAGAGATTGAGACAGAAAGGAGGAGGGCATTGGAAGAGGTGTCAATTGAGCGATATAAGCAGGAGTATGACAACTTGATGGACAAGCCCAATGGCCCTCCTTCTTCGGAAGATGGTATGTAAATTTTTTTTTTTTTACGATATATACAATAGTACGATACAAATATAGCCTGTAGTAGTTTACTATTGCATATTAGGTAGGATTAATAGTATATAGTACTCGTACAGGTATTAAGATAAGAATTTCAGAGATATCTCATTATTGGAACTTTCAATCCAACCTATCTCGAAAACTATCAACATTTATATACCCCAAAGGGGGGTGCAAATTTCCGATCTCACCATCCTACATCTATATTCAAAATTTCAGGATCCTATCTATCTTGGAAAAATTTTTAGATTTTTTGACTCAAGATAGGGAAAAATTTCAAAATGTTCCAATTTCTTTGATTTTTATGTCAATCGATTCCTCTTAATGAGGAGAACAACATTATCCATTACGAAAAAATTCCACGGGGTCAAACTCGGGAGATATTCCAAAAAAACCCGATTTTTTCCAAATTTCTGACTTTACGACTTTCGCAATATCTCCACCGGATGTGAACTTTTCAAATCAAATTTTATGAATAAATGGAGTATTTGAATAGGGCTAGAATATGTATATTCTGGATTCTTAAAAAATCCATAAATAAAAAAGTTGATTTTTTAACATAGGCCTTATGGGAAAATTGGGGCGAGGATCAAAGTGGGTATTCCCGAATTTTGTATCTCCGCCATTTTATATCGAAAATTCTCAAATCCTTTTCTAAGCAGTAGCCCAGATATCCTAGTATTTTTAAAAAATCACAGATAAAAAAAATTCAAAAAAACGACCGAGATATAGCGTTTCCGGTGAAAAGTACGTCTCAGATTGCCCATCTCAGAGTCCAAAAATCGTATAACTTCTAACCGCATCGATCAATTTGCTCCAAATTTATAAATATGATAGATATAAATATATATAACAATATGTCGTTGAGAAAATTTTGTTCGGATTGGAATAAAACACGAAAAACTCTAAAAATCGCTTTTTCGATTATTCGGTTTTTTTAAAATAACTCAAGTACCTTTAGTCTAGGAATTCCGGTTTAATGGTCAATATTGTTCTCCTCCTCAATACCTTTCGAATGATAGTCTTTTAATCGAGATATTTAGAAAAAACATATTTCGTCGGTCGGGTCTTTTGGTTTACCCTAGTGGGTAAATGCTAAATATCTCAGAAATGATAAATAGTAGTAAAATATTTTTTGCATGGCTATTTAGCACAGAGATCTGGGCAGGTATCTGGCCATATTCGGTTCAAAAAAGTTGACATCCGGTCGAGATATTGCAATACTTATAAAGTGGGAAATTTCAAAAAAATCGGTTTTTTTGGAATATCTCCCGAGTTTGACCTTGGGGAACTTTTTCGTAATGGACATTGTTGTTCAGATGGGGGAGACCTCTCGAATGAGCCCCCATTTGGGGTATTTCGGTAAAGTCCGAAATTCGGAGTTAAATGGTAGAGGTCAAACCGGAAGTCCTAGGATCAATCGGTTTGGAGCATTATACTCCTCTACGAAAATAAGTTACTAGAGAGTCGATCAGATGTGAGCTAACTCTAAAGACCCGGGAGTTATTTGACCCAAAAGTCAAGAACCCGATATCTCCGAATCCGGGTATTAGAGAGATATGCTGGTTGTACTATAAGATTCACCTTACTAAACTGCCTATGTCCAAGAGATAATTCCCGGATCCGGACTAATTATCATATACTACAGATACATATATCCGTATTGTAATGTATTACAATTACGTGTAAATGCTCTATTTAGGATTAGAGAGAGAGAGAGAGGAGAGAGAGAAAAGGTCCTAGGATATTATGTATTTAAAGGGGTGCTTATATATTCTAACTATGAATCTAAAATACATTGTTTGCTCTTTTTCAGATGATACAAATGAGGAGGAGGAGGTCAGCGGGGACCATGGAGGAGATATGGATGATGTGAGCTCGGAGGAGGAGGAGGAAGAAGACTCCGGAGAGGAGGGGGATTCTGAAGGGAGCGACTCTGAGGCGGATGAATGGCCTGAGAACGTTTTAGAGCCTATCTCTCAGCGGCGAAAGGATTGCGAGTTATGGAGGGATGACGGAACGCCAGTCTACTCATCAAGTAAATGATCATGCTTTTTAATTTGTAACTCGGCGTCTACTTGATACTCGCCAGGGATCCGAATCCACGAAGGAAAAAGTTAAAGAGTTTGTGAAGAAGATGAAAGCCAACTCCTCAACCTTTTCAATGGAATTCAATTTCCATTGTGATGTCACGGGCATCATTTCCTCCTTAAGAACAATACAGATAAAACGTCTTCGAATTAAGTTAGACCCTGAAGACGCCAGAAAGATTCATTTCACAAAGTTAAAGGGGCCCCTTAAACCGTATGATGACTCAGCCAGAGTTAAAGGGAGATCGTCAAGAGATATCAAAGGTCAGAAATTTGATCATTACATAGGAATTCTAGTATTAATATCACTTGTTTACAGGCCTGATTCAATTATTCAACAAAGAGTCTATCCGAGGATCCAAGGGACCAGGCACTTATCCTTGTCTTAAATCTTCCTGCAAATGGTGTGATTGCATGTCCTCCGCTCCTGAGATTGTTCTCCCAAATGGCAATATTCTACCTCTACGATTTCGCTACACTTGTGAATCTCCCAATGAAATCAGGAGTAACGAGAAGGGAAAGAAGAAATCAAAAGGAAAGGGAAGAGGAAAAAAAAAGAGTCAAATACGAGCCCTCGGAAGAAGTAATACTTCTTTGCATATGAATTTGTAAATTAGATAAACTAACCCTTCTATTATAATTTTAAGATTATCTATTGCATTTTGTGCAAGAAATGCTCTGCGAAAGTATATGTTGGCAGGTCTGGAGGGGACAGCAGAGTAGTGGGCACAAGAAACAGATTTCGTCTACATTTAACTCAGCCTAACAATAAGAACACCAAGTCCATGGACACTCCTGACCTCATAAGAGCTGTGTTTGAAGCCAAAGATTCAGGGGACGACCCCGAGGGAGTTCTCAATGTAAGTATATGTTAGATATCTTTCTCTTAATAATCTAATACAATATTGCATAATATTATAGGATACATACACCCATTTTCGCCTATTCCACTTTGAGGAGGAGGACTTCGATGTCTCAAAGAAGAGGGGAAAACAAGACAAGAAATGCCCTTGGAAAAACTACATTTGGAACAGGTGCCAGTCCGAGGAGCAAATGAAGGAGAACATGGTCGTGACATTGTTGGAGCTCCTTCCAAAGGAAATGTCTAAGAAGGACAGAAAGATCAGAGAGAAGTTTTGGAAAGATGCCTTGGACTCGGAAAACCCTGTACATGGCCTCAACACCAAACATGACCCTGCAAATTTTCAATCATAAGCATCTACATTACATGTTAACTCTACCTAATTCTTTATATTCATGTACATAATCAAATGATCTTTGTGTTCCAATCAAATTGTATAATAGTCGCAAACACGACTCCTTAATCCATAATTAATTAAAGCAATAAACTTACAACTAAAAACATTATTACCTATATAATTATCTAGTTTATTTCTATTACTTTAAAGTAATTCTCTTACCTGGATTCTTATTTAAGCATGCATCCACAAAGTCCTTGAACAGCTTGGAGTAATTCTTGTTCCCCCCAGAGGAGGAGGAACTGGACGAGTAATTGGACGAATTCCCACCTCCACCAGAGTTTTCTTTACCAGAATTAAGAGTGGGTGGAGGATTTTCTAGAGGAGAAAAAAATTGAAAATTATTTTTAACGTGTTCAAATATAATTAATTTTTCAAGTTAACTCACTTGGAATGAGAAAAAGCACTTTCATCGGATGCATCGTACTATTTGGAGGCTCTCCCTCAGCCAACTCAATTGCGGTGATCCCAAGGCTCCAAATGTCTGTCGATTTTTAATTGGGAAGATGAAATTTAAAGATTTCAAGCATTTAAAAAATAGTAATTAAATTACCTGCTTTGAAATCATAAGCGGATTGCTTTATCACTTCCGGAGCCTGTATTTAACGAATAGGGTAATTATATATGGCTTAGATATTATGCATTTTTGAAATATAAGATCTTACCATCCAAAAGGGCGTTCCTACGAAGCTGTTGAAAAAAGTAGGGGAAAAAGTAGAATAAATTATAACATTATTGAACAAAACTAATTCAAAAAATTTCATTTGGAATCTAAAATAAATAACAGGCGTTGCAAAATCCCCACTTAAAAAACTTACGTGTTTCTTTTTGAGGTAGTAGCAGTTAGCTGACCTATTAAAAAAATGATATAAAATTCATCAATTTTAATTTCCCTATGATCTCTGTCTCTCAATAATATTAACAGCTTACCCGCAACACCAAAATCCGCCAGTTTGACATCTCCATTCTCGCTTAATAAAATATTCGCAGCTATTTTGCACAAAAATAAGCATTAAGATTTAAAATTAGAATTTTAATATTGAATATTTTATTAATTACCTTTTATGTCACGATGAAGCTTTCTTTCTGAGTGGAGATAATCAAGTCCTTTGAGGACTTCCCTTAGAATGATTGCAATATGCATTTCTGAAAAAAGAATCAAGGCAAATACCATTTAAAATTTAAGAAATGGAATGAATGTTTAATGAATGTTCAAAATTCTGATTAATTAGCTACCGTCGAAGGGTCCTGCCTTCATCAAGTCTAACGCGGATCCACCTCCCAAATACTCCATAATAATCCATAACTTGGTTCCTTTCAAATATGACCCAAAATACTTTGTTACGAATAGGGAGTCGCACTGGCTTAGCACCTGCAAAAAAAATTAACATGAGTTAATTAACAAAAAAACATCCAAGTAAAGAAATGTACCATAATCTCTTGCTGAATGTCTTCAATCTCATCTTCAGCCTCTGAATTTTAAAAGTTTTGTATTTAAGTTTTGTATTTAAGAAATGTCAATGTCAATAATTTTTAAACATAAAAACTTACCTTCGAGGTCAATTATTTTTATGGCCACGACCTCTTGGCTCCTTCTATCAATCCCTTTAAATACCTCCCCAAATGACCCACGACCAATTCGCTCCTGCTTCGTAAAGATTAGTTCCGGGTCAACCCTCTGAAAATTGCACAATTAATAAATTCAATTTCAGAGAGCCAAAAAAGGGGGCCACAAAAACATTAGTTTTAAAATAAACAAAAAACAATAATAGGACCAAAATTAATACAATTACAATTGAAAATATGTTACCTCTGTGAAAGCCATTCTTGACCGTAATTCGAAATTAAAACAATTATTTTAAAACTGTGTTTACTTTCGAGCACTTTCGAGGAACAATTATTTTTTAAAAGAATAAATAATTATATATATTTTTTAAGGTTGCATTATTTGTAAATTGTTTTGATGCTGTTTCCGGTCCAGCTTTGCGCAAACCACTTACTAATCAACAACAATTCTCTAATAATTTAACAATCACTTATATATTTAAATTATTAGAATTTATTAGAGAAACTTGTCCCATCCCGATTTACATTGTTGAAATTCCTTTTAAAATATTTTTATGCGACGCCCAGCGCACCCTAAACTCTCTACCTTACATTTAGGTCAGGATGACGTTACCTGAATTCCGTATAACTTTACATTGCACTAGTACTACGATGGTTTATATTGTAAGTTATAGCCTTTTATTTGAATTTGATATCAATTTAATTCAAATCCCTATCCAATTACTCATTCTAATTAGTATTAAACACACCTGCCGTAATGAAATATGAATCAAAAGATATACTCAAAAAGACATGTAAAGGAACATAATTCTAGGCATATACCGATATTTACAAAATAAACCAAGATCAGTGGATGATTAATGTCATTGGAAGACAAACATATTACATGGCAAACACATCATTTTATTACAATCAATTAATTTTAATTATTTTTAATATCTATCGTATATTTTATTTTACTATATGATAGAAGGTACACTCATAATACTGATAATTGATATAGGTTAGGAAAGTGTTTAGGTATATATTTTAGGTATAAAGTATTAAACTAATCCTAAATAGTACCATAATATGCATTGGACATTCTTTTATTTTAAATAAAAGGAAAAAAAAACGAAACAGTTTTAATTAATAATATTAATTACATGTCAAATACTGAAATACAGACTTTTAAAAGGATTGTAAATTCGCTTTTTTTTAAATACCATATTTTGATTGTGCTTTAAGGATAAGTATATTTTAATCGTGTCAATGATATTGATCAATGATTACCTAATACTAATTCAGAAGAAGTAATAAATATTATAAAATGTTCGTATAATGTTGTAGAATGTATTGTATTAGGTATTACAAGTTTTTTTTTAAAAAAATGACATTAAAAAAAAGAAATTGCCTTTCGATTCGATATCAATGTGATATTCAATTCTATCGTATATATTTACGGGCGATGATTAGCTGGAAGGGAAAGGATCTAAATGACCTAGAATTATACGACTAGCGAGCCCAGCCCTGCTCCTCCCCCTCCTGAGGGACCACCAGGGTCCTCCTTTGGAATAGTGGTGACGGAAGAGAGATCCGTCTCACCCGTGTTTATAAGCTCATCATTCTTGTTTTCATTGCTTGTGATCCCATCTTCAGAGTCCTATAAAAAAATATAGAGATTAAGCCTGAAACTTTAAAAAAGTCCCTTTAAAAAATGCATCGTACCTCGCTGATGGACGGAAGGGTCATGATTGAAGAGTTATTATTAGTATTGGGGCTTAGATTGCTTTAGAGGAACATCAAATATAATTTATTAGACTTTACAATTCAGATCCAAATACAAAAGTATTATGAGAGAACCTTGTCATCGTCATCCCATTCCCCTTCGAATCAGACTCTCCAGTATTTGTATTATGTAACGAGTAATTCTCTTCTATGATCCTCATCTCCATATCATCTTCGTTCAAATCCGCTTCAGTAGCCTTCCCTCAAATTATATGTGAGGCTATTTTGATTAAAAAGACAATTAAATCACATCAAAATCCCCAAAATCTAAATGACTTTGAAATTTAATAGAGGAAATTACTCGTGAAGGATGTCGTTCGCAAATTCATTCTGGAATTCTGGATATAATCTTAGAACCCTACAAGTTCAAATTATTATTTTTAAAACCATCATTTTAAATGCACTCTTTTAATACTCACTCCATCAATCCTGGAATATGTATACATTTTAAATCGCCTAAAGGAAAAATAAATTATCAATTTAAAATCAACCCTTGAATTCAATTCAAATCTCACAGTAAGTAAGGGCTCGAACATCGCAGGAAGATTTGACAATGACAAGGTGATGGATGCTAGAACTTGGTCCATGACCTCCAGGGGTAGACCCAGATTGATTAGCAAGGCTTCCCCCTTGCTGGAACTCTAGATTAGAATTGGCCATGGCCGGTGGATGATGTGTGGAAGAGTTCATATTATTAGAATTGCTGGAATAAAATTGGATATGTTGGGATATGTCGGATCCTACAAGGTCTCCCTTTCCCAGGATGGCTACTACCATGTTCTGCTGTACTACTTCCATCGAGCCATTACTTAGATAGTAAATATATTGAAGTGCATCCCCCTTATGGACCAAATATTCTCCAGGAGCACAAAAATTGCTTCGAATATGGAGAGAAAGTAGCTTTAGACAGCCTATAAGGGTAAAAGAATAAAGTATTTTAGCTCAGAGAGAAATCAATTAGTTTCTTTTTGAGCTCAATTTCCCCAAGGGGAGGGGGCGGGAGGCTCTAAATCTTTTTGTGAAGGTGTATACCCTGGGGTGCTGGCTCAAATATCGGAAGTTGAAGAATTTCTTTGTGAAGGTGCATACTAACGTCGCCTCGCAATTCATCAGGAAACTCCCGCAGTGTCTGTACATGAGAGGAAAAGAATTATATATATTTACTTTTTTGTGGAAAATTCCAAACAAAAGTGGCAAAAGTCTGACACATGTTTGATTTGATTTTGGCTAACCTCATTCGGATCGATACTGAAAAGTGACCAAAAAGGTTAATATTAGTACTATAACTCGTTTGATGTGTTCAATTTATGAAAAACTAACCCATGATTTAAAGCCCACATTGTTTGGAACTAGAATTGTATAGAAAACATTGAGGTTTGAAATGGTAATTTATACATATACTTCTAGCTATGTGTAAACTTAAGGGACTCACGTAATCCTCCATTCGCTGCTTTAATTCCTTTGGAATTTGATGGAGTTTCTACAAGTTGTAAAGCAATTATAAGATTAAGCCATGCAGATTTAATATGCAAATGATTAATGAATTCCAGATTAAAATAGTATACTCGAAAATAAGAACTTACGAGGAAATCTTTCAAATCCCTCCATTTACTTTGATATTGCGAACGCCGAGCGTACATTCGCTATTTAAATTTATTCATTTCATTAAACTTGGGGGTAAAATATAAGGGATTCTTAAAAATCATTATACCTGTACAATTGCAGTCACATTTCCAAATACCATTGCGTGCATGAGAGCGCCAATGAGCATAGTACACACTGAAAAGACCTTTTCGGCTGTAAGACGGATAATACAATCAATGAAATTACTATAATTTTGCAAGGCTATTTTACAAGACTATACTATTTATATTACCGATAGTATTCGCTGATACATTTCCAAATCCGACTGATGTCAAACTGACGGACCAAGTACATATTAACAATTGAATTTGTAAGCATTTCTAATCATCCTCTTACCTTGATACTGTGAAATATAGAGCTGTTGAGGGAAAAGGTCATATATATGTAATTAGATTCAATTGAAAATAGCTAGGAAAATCCCCTACCTGTCGTATATTTATCCCCGACACTAATTTCTTGTCCTTTTTTAAGTAAGCCACTCTCATTTAGCCGATCAGCCAACAATTGAAGCCACCCTGAATTTAAATTGGAATATTTATTAGCAAAAAATAAACAAGTGCGCGGTATGTCGAAAAACTCACCAAGTTTTGATTGCTCGTCTTCAATTGCGATTACATACCATATACAAGCTAGCCAATGGGCTGCTAACGTAAACCATACCTATTGATATGAGATTTTAGACTTTATTTTCAATATTAGATATATCAAAAGGAAAGAACCATAAGTAAGGTTAATATAGCCCAAGAGTATTGCGAATAGCGATCCATTTTTTGGAGTAGGCTATAGGGTAACAAATTCATCTTAACAAAAAGCCATACACTTTTTTTAGTTCATTTACCGAGCCAGTCTCAAAAGTCGTGTCAATTTCAGCAAATGGATTTGTTCAACCTTTTCAATATAAGTGTCCAAAACATTGGTAGCATTGAGGAGATCGAAGGGAAGTGCTGAAAGGGGAAAAAAGGGATCAATAACTTAATTACCCCAAAGTTTGACTAACTTTTCTCATGGGAAATTGCAAAAAGCGGCGCTCACCTGCCAAAAGATCCACAATAAACCATCCTTTTAAATAATTCAGAGCAATTAATTTCGGGTTGGACACAACTTCACCCTTCCTATTGACATATGTTGTTCTGAAGTGTAGAACGATATCTAGTTTAATAATGCAAAAAAGGGCTCTTTAAACGTCAATAGCATTCAACCAAAAAAAGTAATTAATTAATTATTTACCGATTATAAAGAGCATTTCCACCACAAAATCAAACACTATTGAATTCCTTTCATCCCTATTGTTCCCATTCTCAACATTCGCGATCCCAGTCACATTATTCAGTGCCAGATTATTACGTTTAAACGCTGCATTGTAAGGAACGGCGACTGCCACGTAAAATGTAGCCACCAAAATTAACCAGTCCCAACAGTTTTTGAACAGGCCTTTTAAATGTATTAAATAAATAAATCCAAATTGTCTGATTTTGCATTTTTTTAAAAAAAATAGCCATACCGTAATGCGTTAGGACAAGTCTAGTCTTTTCAATTGCAGCCGATGTTCTATATTTAGATACATAATTGATTTGGTGAATCCCAATTTAAAATGTGCAAACTTACTTGTACTCTGGTAAAGGTAAATTGGTAGGGGTAGACTGTAAAAAAGGATGGCGATATATACTTTTAATCTGTAGTAAGCAATGGATTACTAACCTGAGTATTTTCACAGACCACGGAAGAAGCAGTATGGAATAGTGACTGGCCAAGAGTGAACAAGATTTAAATTTAAACGTTAATTCAATTGAAACTCATCCAATGAATGATCAAATTACATTGTTAATTTTCAATTTGGATTTCCGCCGCTCAGACTCTTTGCTAAAATGACCGGATAGCTGATACTGTAAAATGTAAATACACACTTTAAATGCTAGTATATTCCATTATAGGCATAGCTGTAATTCAATTAGCCCCGAATCTAATTGGATTTATGGAGGCAATTATTAGAGAATTTACCCCGCAATCTTTCTCTCATTTACTTTAATATAGTATCTTGTAAAAGATAATGATTTTATCAGATTAAAATTTAAACACTTACGAGTACAGCTCGGGAACGTCTTCGTCCATACATTCCTCCTTCCGGTGCAGCGGGATTGCTCTGATTATTATTGGGGAAAGCTGAAAGGCGGGAACGGGTCCCCATACCCAGTGGATTTAAAAAATCATTCTCATTCTCAAATTGGTCACCCTCTTCTTCATCCTCCTCATCCCCAGAACCAGAGGCAAGTGTACCACCTTCTTCTCCATTCTTATCATCATCTTCTCCACCTCCTTCAAAGTTTTCACTTGCCTCAGACTCATCTTCATCATCCTCGGATCCTATCCCACCATATTCTGGGTCACCAGAATCCACACTAGCTCTCCTACCCCTCCTCTTCTTCTTTTTCTTTTTCCTCTTCTTTTGATCCTTCCTCTTTCGAGCCTCCATAGGGGAAAGAAATGTGTTTGAACCGTAATTTGCTCCATTTTCATCGGATTGGAGGTTGGAAATGTCTTTATGTGAGGCAAGGAAGAGTACTACCTCTCTCTTCTCGTTTTTAATTGGGACAATGCTAAAAAGATGTACATATTATACCAATTTTAAATTGACCAGTTTATATACAAAATTGTATAGGCACTACTATTACAATATTATGTATGCAACTTACTCTAGGAGACAAAGGAAGGGAATCCCAGTCCTCTTATATAGAACTATCTCAATCTTAAGTTCTGTCTTTAATTCAAGGGATTTTTCAATCGCTATTTTGTGTTCCTCGCTTGTTTTTGGCCCATATAGGAATTTGCAAGCGCAACCTTTTCATTCATATATGCATATTATTGATTGATTGTAGAATTTATATAAATGATTTTAATTCTAAAAGTCAAAATGTGTTACCCTTTTGCATTATTTGTGCCCGAGCATATCTGAAAACATGAGCAGAAATTCTAAAGTCTTTTATGCTTTTTAAAAACACCTTTTAACTCGATTAAGGTAGTAAATAGACGTTAAAGGAAATTGCGTATTTTATCGTGTACAAGCTATCAGAACATAAATGATTAATTTCGTACCCTGTCAACTCGACAAATCCATCCGAGCAATAGACCTATTTGGGGAAAGAATATATACATAGTATATTGGTATTCTTTAAACTCTGTTCAAAAACTATTGAAAAAAGAAGAATCAATTTTTTAAAAAGGAATTCTTGTAGTCTTCAGAAATTAATGAAACTTTTTTTTCCGTAACTTTCTTTGAACTTTTTTCTGGCTTCAAAAGTGATTGCTTTTTTTAATAAATCCATTACTTTAATGAAGGTTAGCAAAATAAGGGTAAACTTAAAATGCATTTCATTCCGTGTGTCTAATAAAATTTATAATGAATAATCATGTATACTTGTAGTAGTATTCATAGTCTATATTATGTAGTAGGCACCAGCATTTGAACATAACATTATATGATAATAAATAAGCCCACTTAATATTTCCGGAGCTCTTAGACTTCTTTGCTCTGAAGATGCTATAACTTTACCATCTCCGGAATCGTTTCGAGCCATGAAGCCAAATTTTAAAAGTAATTGATCAAGTATTTCAATAACTCGATCGAGTATTCGAGTTACTTGACTCGAGTCACTCATAAGTTGATCGAGTTACTCACTTCCGATCTCTATTTCGAGCCATGAAATCAAAACACCCTGCCGCCCCCATTGACCTTGAAATTCCGGAACCGCCTAATCAGCCCTCACTGATCCGTAGAACTTCAAAAGAGGAGGTCATCAACGCCATTAAGTCATTTCCCAGGGGTACATCAGGAGGATTAGATGGCTTAACTGGACAATGCCCTGGGCGGAGTTTCAGATCGGCCTATCACTGCTTTGGCCGAATTGTCTGATGTGATGCTCGATGGCATGGTCCCGGAGGTAGTATGAGAAGTCCTCTGCGGTGCTAGATTGATGAAGAGGAAAAAAGATGGAGGTGAGCGCCCAATTGCCGTTGGATCAATTCTACGCCGTCTGGTGGCGAAAATCGGAAATAATCGTGTAAAGTCAAGAATGGTAGAGCTTCTGTCCCCGCTCCAAGTAGGTTACGGCGTCAAAGGTGGAGCCGAGGCCGCAGTTCAC
Source organism: Megalothorax incertus (assembly GCA_036507255.1). NCBI lineage: Eukaryota > Metazoa > Arthropoda > Collembola > Neelipleona > Neelidae > Megalothorax > Megalothorax incertus. The sequence continues at coordinate 13,090 of JAAZTK010001643.1, forward strand.
GCTGTCCGAAGCATTTTCCACCTGGAATCTTCAGATCCCTTTGTGATTTTTAGTTGCCATTTAGTTGCCATCTAGTCCCATTTAATTTCATTTTAGTCGCATTTAGTTGCATTTTGTAGCATTTATTTGCATTTATTTGCATTTTAGTTGCACTTAGGAGGACCCGGCCAGTTAAAGTACATCGCTTTTGAAATAAGACCAAATTGATTCAATAGAAAGACCCTTGTATATAATAGTAAATTTCGAGCA
>JAAZTK010001644.1:0-13338 GCA_036507255.1 Megalothorax incertus
AATCCTCTCTTTTTATTTATGCAGAAAGGTCAGAGGAGAGGTCGATGGATGGGAGCCTTTTATGGCAGCCCCAGTATGCAGACCATTGGCATAAAACGAGGAATCTTAGACCGGAACATCAGGAGTCCATTTCACCCCCACGTCATGCTGGAAATTCCTATAATCCAAAATGGTTATGGACAAATATGGGACTGGGAAAATGAAAGAATTTTATGATCACAAGAATAAGTTTTTTAATTGTGACATTCCTCAAGTTGTCTATGATTGTAGATTAATAATACTTGAATAAAGCATTAATGAGATATAATATCAAGCATTGGGAAGCACATACAACTTGTTAGTTAATTCAAATATTGGAGAAGATATACTATTTCGTCGATTCAAGACCCATACTAACGGTACAATACTAGGTACTAGTAACTATTATAATTAGCCTATAAATAATTCTATTCGTAAATATGTCTTGAAATATATCTTGATCATTTGTACGAAGGCGATGATGGGCTAATAATTATTATAAATAATCAGAAAGAAAGTATTAGATTCAATTTGCCCCTCAGTTAATAACTTTATGTGAAATATTGTGTTATAATTATATATCTATTTAAATTTTAACATGGCCTGGGAATTCTATTGTTGGGTTTATTATAATGATAATTTATAAATAAGTATAGTAGTATATTGAATAAATTAATTATTTTATCTACAATATACAGATATACAATACATATGTACATATATGAAGATTTACTCAACTCTGATTAATACTAATTTATTATCTACGAATATTGGTATTTGTAAGATTTAAAATAATACAAGATGGGGAAATATGGAATAATATTGTACCTTTAATACAGTTTGAGTTGTGGTATTAAAGAATTCAGATTCCAGACTGAAATAAACAAGAAAAAACCAAAAATATATAAATCAAAAAAATTATACAAGTATGTATCTGTAATCTGCATACCCCAGATTCTTCCTGGAATAAATTAACATGGACATATTTATCCTTTAGACTGGATAGTCGGTGATTATACCTATGTACAAGCATATCCTAGCTGTAGTACCTACCTAGGTATTAAAAATTTTTATTCAATTCCATTTGTTTTATATACTAGTACTTCTTCAGATTCCTATTTTATCTAATCTTACTTCTAGCAAGGCATAAGATCTATCATGAATTAATAATAGAGTATACCTTGCTTGTAGTAGCATATCTCCTAAGAAGAATAGAAACTCAAACGGATGTCTGAAGGGTGAATAAAAATTGTATATTTATAGAACCTTATGATAATTTCCAAAATAAATAGACCGCATGATATTGTATGCATATAATTCTGTTATAATGATGGGAAAAATAAACATTAAATCATTTCCTTTTTCAATTACTTTCTCTGCCTACATATTTCCTCCTTCTTTATTCAAAAAGGATAAATTAATTCAAAGAAAGCACGTTACAAAAAAAGTTCATTCATAAAGAGTTTTAAAAAAGGGCTTCCTAAATATAATGTGATTTTAAGTAATGTTTTCCGTTCAACTTAATTTCACAAAGCGGGCTGGGTGAGTGAAAGGAATGGGGGCGGAAAGCGGAAACTTGTTGATTATTCGGCGGTGGGCTGGTGACCCTATAAAACCCTATAAAACAGCTGGAAACGACAAATGTGCGTCAAAATGATGTGCTAAATGAAGCTTTAATTTATTAAAAGGTTTCCCACATGTTTCAAGTGCAAACTTGGATTTCTCTTTTTAATCAAGTACTTTCTACTTTCATTAAATGGCAAATCCCAAATTGAACTTTACTTTCTCCATATAGGTATACATTATAGACTTATAGTGCATGATTCAAATCATTTGTTTAGATAATACTCGTAGATATACAGATCTATGTACAAGTAATACATAGTACGATATACAATATAATACGATATCTTTGTACGCATTTCCATTAGGAAAAATGAGCCATTTCGCTCCGGAATGATTTACAATTACTTTTCCCAGATTTTTTCCAAAAGGTTAATAACATTTTAGCTTTATTTTGTCCATAGGCATATCCTTATCCCTTTCAGATACAAATATTGTATTAAACTGTTTAAAATCTCGAAATAGTTATAATACAAAGCTCAATGAAACCACTAGACTGTGTTATTTTATCCGTAACGGAAGGAAGATCGGTTTGGAGAAAGTTTGAAAATTAATTATAATTTCAGAGATGAGTAAATATAGGAGAAGGTCTCCTAGGGCGTCTCGAAAGACCAAAAGGGGAAGGGATTGAACTTCTCGGCGGGTGTGCTGAATCTTGGATCGTGGAGATAATAAATCTTTAAGATCCTTTCAAATTTTTAAGAATATTTCTTAATGAAAAGTGAACATTTATTTCATTTTTGATGTCAATTAAGCTCGCCCTTTGGCTCTTTCATTTCAGACAAAATAAAATTCTGAAATATGGCTAGAATCCTTAATTGGCTTTCAGGAATCTTGGGGTGACCTAAAGCTTTTGGGGAAATTCTTCAAACCAGATAATGAATTTCCCATTTAATTACTTTAGCAGTACAAGCATTCTGCCAGAAGATGAATAGAGAGCATTATATTAATTAAATTCATTGTTTGATTCTATTTAAATTATGTCAAATTTACAATGAATTCCAAAGGCTTGAGGGTGTCAAAATTCTATATTTGGATTAATCCAGAATTTCTGACCTAGGGAAATTCGTTTTGTACTCGTATATTTTTCCAGGGTTCATTTGGGACAAAGGGGAGGACCCAGTGACAGGTTGACGTCGCGTTGCTACAAAAGAGACAAAGGTTAATTGATCATGCTTTTAAAGTTCTTTCTTCTCAGCCGCTTTCTTTTGGAGATATTAAAAATATATACGAGTATTAAATTAAATCTGACTTTTATATGAGTTAAAACTCGAGAAATTCAGAATTCCTTTTATCTTTTGCATTGTACTTGTACTACAACTGTAGTACAGTGACTGTATGAATAATATTAGGTAAATTTCCTATATCAGTATATGTATGCCATCACCTTCAGCAAAGACCTTTTTCCGAAAGGGTTGATTTATATGTATTACTTGTATTTAAGAATTTATGCATGAATCACTTTCTCCCACTCATATTCTCCGTTACAGAATTCTAATGATTAATGATATATGAAATATTATTCAAACTAGATATTTCATTGCAATTCCATCTTTAAAATGTTTACAAAAGTTAATAATTTAATAAATAAGCCCTAATTATTGATTAATCAAACTGCTTGAATAACGGTTGGGTGAAACAAAGTATCTAATCTAATCAATGATCACATTAATTTGCCTAAATACGCTCGGGCCCATTCTTTGGATACGATCATACATAATTAGATTTAATTTGACCAGGTTTTTGTTTACAAAATCCCGAAATCCGAATATTATTTAGAATTGGGATTAGAAGATCAGTAGGTATGTAGTTTAAGAAGATAAAAATTGAGAAAAGTGTTAGGCCCTAAGTTAGGGATATCATCGATTCATCAGGGTACTGTGGTCCGCGATGTCCGAATAAGACTATTAAGGTAAATGCGCTGAGGGTAATTGTGTCAGTATACATATTTATATGATTAGATAATTGATTAAAATCGATTTATTAATTAATCGAATGACACCAATCAGGTAACCCGGTTTATATTGTAATATACATATAATGAGCCTTGTGGATTCTTCCACGAAAATCAATTAAAATCGAATATGAGTCTCAATTCTAATAGGTACTACTTTAGAATATCCGTAATACGAGTAGTATATGTATTTTATTTTATAGAATAATTTAATTACTTCCTAGGTCAATTTATTTTGCCTTTGTAAACATAATTTTGATGATCATAGACTCATCTAATAACTCGTCTAATAACCTTTAAATATCTGCAATAGTAAATTTGCTCCCACTCGTGACTCGGGGAATGTCAATTAGTCGTTTAACGCCAATAGATAGGATTTACTAATTACAGATGCAATGAATTACGAGAGTATCAGTATAACTCGTATTTATTAATAGGTACCTACTCTTTTATGTGGGAAAATGCGATATATTACGAATAAAATTTAATGGTGGTTAAATTTCAAGCGATGAAGCAATTAATTACATCCGAATACCCGGAACATGTAAAATTTATCCTAAGGCCGAAGTCATGCAAATGAACTCCAATCATCCGATCGCTTTGTTTGCTCATGTTCTAATGAATAAATCCTCAGAGTTGGATGCCTACCCGAATGACACGTTCGGATAATTACCATACTGGAAATTAATTCGCAAAGCCAATTAATAATAGGGGCTATCATTTGACTACTGATATATGAAAAGTAGCACATATATAATGTAAATTGATCATTAAGTTCATGCTCCGGATTACAAATCTACTTTTTAGTTAGGAGAAAGATTTATATAATGAAACTGTGAATGCTGAGTTATTATAGTCTGAAACCCTTCCAATTTTTTAATAAGTTTAATCTATAATTTGTGACCTATTTATTATTAGGGCTTAACATTTAAAAAAATAATTTCCAATCATTTTTGATGAGGATGAAGGAGAGCTCATTAAAAATGACATTTATAGGGGAGCTCTTTCACTTTATCAATCTATTACCCGAGTCGGTGTCCTTTCGTCAGAGGAAATCTCGTCATGAAAAAAAGGTGCTTTTTCTTATGGGGGAAGATCATATCTGGATTTGGGGCTTAATCTTACAAGCTCCATCCAAGGTTCAACAAAATCCTTTGACTTTTATGCAGTAGCTTTCTTTATGACTTTTCCATTTGGGTTTAAATAGGAATTTGGGAAATATATCTTTAGTACCTACAAAAGGGGTTCTCAATTTGTTTCATTTTATGAGCGAGTGGGACTGGAGAGATTGAATTACCCGGAAAAGTCAATTTACGTAACTCATATATTTAGTAAATGGCAAACCTAACCAAGGACAAGGAAGGACGTGTATGGTTGCAATTAATTTGAAAAATGAACCTAGGATCGATTTAAGGATTACCCTGAATTTATTCAATCGGTTTTTCCTGAGCTGAATCCAAATGATCAAAAGTCATTTTAAATGGGATACAGAGAGCGTGGGAGATGGATTTTTTTGGGGGTTTGAGGGAAAGATAAAATCTTGATGTTTGTAATCCCAAGAGTAAAGATTTGCTAAAATCCCCCAATTAAATTCTGAGGGGTACTCGTTGAGTCAGAATTACATTCATAATATAATTTTAAATACAAAAGCTATAAATATCCATTCTTTGGTAAGTGCATTTGTACCGTCTTCGTATACTCGTATTGTACAAGCCAAGGATAAAAGAGAAATCTGACTTTTTACAAAAATGCAGTTTTAATATAATATATTCCTGCAAATATTTGATATTATAAGATTGTTTATTTTATTTTAAATAAGTAGGGCTATAAATAAATTCTTCCTTTGTGAATTATCCGTAAGGGCTCAAATTGTTTCTCATTTTGTTATTAAATAATTTTGAAATAAATAAACATAACCAGTTGGTCGTAAATGCAATAATCTTGTTCTAAGCCCTAAGGATAATACTCCAATAAGTAAAGAAAGATGAAAAAGTAAATTTGATATCTTTTCCAAAAATGATTTGATTCGCCAAAAAATTAAACATTCTCAAAATGATAGTTTATCTACTCATAATACTCATGGGAAGTGTCTCTTCTCTCTACTATGATTATGGTAAATTTTGTATAATATAAAATGACATAAGGAGATTATTTTAACAAATTATTTAAATTCAAGCTTTAAATACTTTGGATTCTCGAATGGATGACCTAGTTTGTCCGATTTATAGAAATTTAATGCGACATATCCCAGTCAATGAAGGAGATTGCCCAGGCCCATCAGACAATACAACTGAAAGCGACAAATCATTAAAAAATTGCCTTTCGGATAAGAATTGTGAAGTAGGATCGTATTGTTGTCTTGCAATGTGTCAGGGGGTTACACGATGTTATAATCCTACAAGGAATATATTTACGGATAATAATTTGGCGTTGACATCTTCAACTGTCCCTCCTACAACTAGTTCCGGTTCCACAGAATCAACTAGTGACTCAACTACAGTAAATATTGGGAATGAGACTACTTTCGAGAATACAACAACTCTATCTCCAACGCCTTTAAATGAAACAACAACAGGTTTTTCAAACGAAACAACAACAGAAAAAGCTCCAGAACAAGAATCAACAACAACCCCAGCCCCTACTGAATCTCAAATTGCACCAAGCCGAGACCCGGAGGATGCAACAACAGAAAAATCCGAGAGTACAACACCAATAAATGACACAAAGCCTACAGATCAAACTGAGGCTACAACAAAAGCGATATCTGAATCAACAGAGCAATCAAATGGAAGCGTACCTCTCGAACAGGAGACCACTACAGCAATGGCATCAACATCAAATCAATCCACTTCAGAAAGCACCTCTTCCAATCAACCGGAAAGTCAACCGTCAACCGAAAAGTCCGAACCCCCCGAGGAAATGAAAGTGATTGAACCTCCTCCTGATAAGGACTCGGATGGACCATTGACAACTCCAAGTACCGTAGAGGAGCTATCATCAAAAGATAATGGAGATCCCTTGGCAGAGTTGATTGGAATGCTTAAAAAACCGGAAGGTGGAACCAGGTGACTATGATAGTGATGAAATAAATGATCCAGGAGGACCTGTAGATGACGGCGAGGAAGGGGTTGAAGTTGCAAATGGACAAGGTGACACAGAACAAGAACCAGATATATATGAGGATAAGGAAATAACTTCAACAACAGAGGCTACATCAGGAGCCGAAACAACAGAGGTTAAATCAGAAGATGGGACAACAACAGAGGCTACAAACGGAGTAATCCTTTCTGTTGAGGAACATGGAGGAAATGGAGAAGAAAAAAATTCCGAAACAATATTAATAACAGAAGAGAGGGAGAAAGCAACAGAGGATCAGAAGCAAATTGAGACAACAACAATCGAGTCTACGACAGCAGAGGAGCCTAAAACAACAACAGAACCGGCTACAACCACTGAAGAGGTCATATCAACAACGGAATTAGCTTCAACAACGGAATTAGCTACAACAACAGAGGAGCAGAAGCCAACCGAAGGGACAACAATCGAGTCCACAACAGGAGAGGTTGCAACAACAGTTATGAAAAGTACACCCCCCTGGAAATACAAATTAACAACCAGGAGGCATTCAACATACAAACGTTACCCGCACAAAGCTTCCAAAAAATTTCCTCCAGACTCGAATTCAATGGGCAGACGAATGCAAGAGTAAATAAAATCTTATTTAATTATCGTATTATCTGTAGTATATCAATTAAAGGATTTAGGTAGAAATGCCTACAGTAGGCTACTAGCAGTAAGAAATATAAATACAGATATTAAGTAGGGTACTGCTAGTACAATACTACGATTACCTCAAAAGAAATGTCTTTGCTTTTAGAAAATCTATAGAATATAAATACCTACGAGTACAAGAACTTTTTTAATAACAGATACATATAAATAATACTTACGATTAATAAACGCACTTAATTCACCTGATTTGTTTAAAAATATTGAGCTTTGAATTGAAGGAAATAACTCAACATCAACAATGCGACCTGTGTCTCGAATGATTCATCCAGTTCCGGAATCTTCGGAAGAAAGTGAGATTTACTACTTTCTCTAAATCCTATGCATGTTTCATTTATGTAAAATTTACTTTTTCTATTCAGAAGATAAGGTGCAGGTGGATCGGCCCAAATACGCTTGGATGATGCAGAGAAGAGGGATCCAAACTTAAATAATTAATCCATAAATAAACTATAAACTAATCCTAAATCCTTTTCAAATTATTTGTATAATAGTACGAGTACAATATAATCTTTGATTAAATGGTTCTTTGCTAATTTATGAAATTCTTCAAATATATCAATAAGAATTTATATCAATTTATCAAATAGTACCTACCCTACCTAAAAAGTGAAAATATATAATAATGTATTAATATAGTATTAATTCAATATTCCGTTTGGAAATAAAATCCCTTATAAAAATTATACATAATTCCAGGCATACGTCCAACCACAATCAATCCCCAAGATGAGTCAAGTACCAGCACAACTACTACATGTCATTCGGCAATAGGTAAAAATTGATCTCTAAAATATCTCTAAAATATTTCATTGTATTTTTTTAGAAACTACAACGGAAATCCCAATAACTTTCCCACCCCAAAACAGAACCATCAATGCACGCCGCTTCAAATCCTATCTTCAGATGCTAGAGCAAATTAAAAAGCTTCAATCAGAAGTAGGCGAGGCGTCTCAAAGAACAAAGGTTATCAGGAGGAGGAGACCCCAGGGGAAGGTTAATTGTGATTTAAATCCGCAACTATGTTTAGCAATGGCACTAACAAATGGGAAAGAATCGAATGACAAAGATGCTCTTGAGATCATCGGGCCAATTAATTCGGTAACATCTCCAATTCCAAACCTAGAGGAATCAACCACAATGCTTACTCCTATTACGAGTACTCCAATTTCACAATTCGATAGTACTAGTACTACCATAATGAAAGATACAGAGAAAGAACCCATCCCTGATCAAACGCCCCCGAAATCTGAAGATCCCCAAAATGAGTCATCGGACTCCAATATTCAAACAACTACTACAGAACCAGTAACAACTACGGATAGTACTACTTTAAAACAATCATTAACACCGAAAGTAATTCAAGTCAGAAGAAAAAGAGGCAAAAAACCACCAAAAAGGGAATAAACTTCAACAGAATAAAATAATGAATTGAATTTAGATTTAATTTACTTATAAATAATTCTAATTTGAAAAATTTGAACACGATTTAGAAATTTCTTGAATTAAAATGCATACATTTCATTAATTGCAATTAAAAAATTAGGAATGAATATAGGAGAAACACTCGTTGAGATCGACAGGCTGCTCTGCGGCTAATTTTTTTTGAGCTTTAGCCTCATTTCGTAAATTAAGTCGAGGAAGTCCATGCAACCATTGAGCATTTTGAGATTTGTTGCTTATCCAGTGATGGATTATTCCGAACGAGCCTCCTTAAAAGTTCCCTTCTTCGCTTTGCTGCAGGTTTGCTCAAATCCTTAGCCATTACTATCATCTTTGTGACGTCCTCTTGAGGGGCTCCCCAATCTACCATCAACTATTTAAAAAATAACAAGTTTAAAATGTATTTTTTATGAACAAATAATTGTGACTTTACTTTGAGAATGATTTGATCCTGGGAATGAAATTCTAGGAAAATGAGGTCGTGAATTCGGCAGAGCATATCAAAAATCCCTTCATGGTCCGACCATAGGCAAAGTCCCCTTAGAGTATTAATAAAAGTCTCACGAACAACTTCCAAATTTTGAGATAACTTTTTCCAAGATTGAACGAGGATCCGAGCTCCCTTTAAACTAATTGTACTATCACTCCAGCAAAGCGTACTGCAAAACAAATATTCCAGTTAAAAATTAATTAAATTCTTTGATTAAACGTATTCTCACTTTATACAAAGCTGGATAATTGAACGGAAACATATAGGGTCATCCAAAAGGGTCTCTCCAATTTCTCCCATTTGATCCTGGTTATAAGTAATTGGTGGACCACCCCCTCCATTTTGAAAATGCCTTGAATCCGCTTCATCCATCATTTCCCCATCAATCCCATCAGTCTCTCGATGCTCGGAATTGGATCGGGAATGTGAGTTGCTATTCCCAGTCCCCTTTGTATTTACTTACAATCCTCTCGAGTAGCTCAAAATACTCTTTTGTAAGCATTCGAAGTGCACTGCTTTCAAGTACTTCCTTCTCTTCCTCCCCTTCTCCTTCAGTTTTAGACCTTTCTTCATGCGCCCAATGAGCTAAGAGTCTATCCATCACTGTGAATTTAAAAAAAAGACAATTAAAACTCGTATAAAATCATTTGAAGTTCAAACAATAACTTACTAAATGGAGCAAAACTCTTTATAAAGGGCTTGACAATAAGATCCGAATGTTCAAAAGGGCAAGATAGGAGGAAAGGCCGGTAAACGAATTTTATGATATTTCGCACACGGAAATCATTCATTTTTTGAAGGTTCCATCCAATGTAAGATAAATATGCGTCTCCGAGTTGGGGGATTGTGTAGATTTCAGAGCTGAATATATAGCAAGTGTCTCCGGTAATCACATAGCAAGTTTCCAGCAGATTTTGGATAAATGTCTGTAATTTATGATAAAAAATACAATGTAAAAGATATTAAAATTAAATTAGTTCCAAACGTGCATACCTTTATTTTCTCGGGGAAAGGTTTCTCGTCTCCAGATCCAGACCCACTCGCGTTTGTACTGGGAAAGGCAGGCACAGAAGTGGGTATATAATTTCCTGGATTTGAACCAGGATTCCCCAGAATATGATTCTTTTCCTGTTCGTTCATTTCAAAGAAGAATGTGAATAGAGGGTTATCCGTGAGGCAATGAAGAGTTTTAATAAGCTGGAGAATAATTGGAAGTAGGGGTTTAACGTGTGCAAAAACGGGTTGAGTTGGCCCAATTTTATTTTTATAAGAGACCCGTTTCAGTACTGATTGGAGGATTGAAATATTACTCAAAAGGATCGCCCTTTTTTCAAAGAATATATTTTCTTGAAATATTCCAATGAGATTTGCTTGGCTTTGTGCCAGGAACTGAACTTCGCTCCATTTTCCACTCGTTAGTACAGATCCAATGAATTGCGATTGAGTCTCTGGATTCTCCCATGCATTACTAATCAAAATCATGCTCTCAATTATATTAACATGCTCCATTGTTGAAAGGCCAGGTGACACGGATTGAGCGAGCGTCTGAATGTAATCAAATACAAGGGCGAGGACTTGTGGGTATTTTACACCGAGCTGAAAATAAAAACCTTATTGCAAATACTAGTTATATTAATTTTTTTAAAAAAAATACCTTAATTAAAAGTGATGTGCAATGCCTGCGAATTTCACGGTTCGAATCCTCGACGAGAAAACATTTGAACATTGACTCTAGGATGGATTTCATCATTAAAAGATGTTCCTCTCCAAATTCTGAACGTTTCTGAGCAAGTGAGAGGAATACAAAAAGCGAGGATATCCCAGAAAGTATAACGGATTTCATTTCTAAATCGAAATTGACGTTAATACAATAAAATTCAAATTCTAAAATGTAAAAAATACCCATTTTGGTTTCGGCAATAAACTTTTCAAGGCAGAAATTCAAATCTTGAAGGCCTAGCTTGATTATTTCAGGTTGGTCCTATTAAAAACATTTAAAATTACAATAAAAATACAAGAAACATGAATTATAAATAAGAAATTCCTTTCCAATTTTAGAAAATACCTACCTCAGGAACTGTAGATGCAATAGCATCAAGTGCAACACCCAAACACTCCCAATTTTGCATAATCCTTTCCAGTGTGAGACTTGGAGTTAGAGTAAGATTACTAATAAGCCAAACATGTGCAATCTCATAGAGTTTTGGAGCCTTTTTCCCGTATGAACGAAGCATTTGTCCAAATTCAGATTTGAGACGAGCATGCTCCATTTTATTTCCAGGTGGAGCAGTTGTAAGCCTCTGAATGATTTGATTAAAGAGATTCTTGTAATAGGTTGCAATATAAGAATCATCTTGGATTAGCTCAATTTTTTTATCCATGAATTTGAGGAAATGATTGGCAGAGATAGCAGAGACAACAGCAGCAGCAGGTTCAGGCCTTAGAGCTAAGAAGCTGATACATTTCAGAAGGTTATCTCTGTTAATCTTATCGGAAGCGGAACTTGATGCAAGAAGATTAAGAATTTCCCCACACTTCTTTAGAAAATCTATTCCATTTTCCTTGCATGACTGGATAGCTTGTAGGAAGCTTGCAGTGTTTGGCTCTTCAAGGCATAGAACAGGGATTTGTTCATCCTTTTTATTTGGCTTTCTCTCCAGGAGCTGAATAATACAATCAGCAGCTTCCAATTGGAATTCATGCTCTTTTAATAGAGTATAAAGGATGGATACTCGATTCTCATTGATAAACCAATTAATATCGACCCACTCAATGTAAGGGAGCATGCATTCTAGGCAAATCTTTCCTCTCCGTTGGAAAACGGAAGCTTCTTGAGGGGAAGTGGTAGGAGCTTTGAACTTTTGAACAGAGTTGACGAGCACATTGAAAAGGGTTGCGACAACTTCCGCTGAAATCAAGTTTAAACTTTGGTTAAGGTCTCTTCTTCTTTCAATGCAGTCGACATTCTAAAATAGAGTAAAATATTACGAATTAGCGAATTCTACGTATTAAAATATAAAGATTCCATTGAAATTGAAAAAGTACCTGTAAAATGACAACATCTTCGGCCAATCGCCGTAGGACAAGGAGAGGTAGATCTGAGGAATTTGCAATCTCGCATAGTTTTGGGAATAAATTCGGCCAGAGTTGGGGCTGAAAGAGAGGTAAAAATAAGAATATTATGAGCAAAGTCCACATGAAACGATATGCGTACTTTTATTTCCATCAATAATTTCATTAATTAATTACCCATTCTCTTTTGGCAATTTCAACAACAACCCTAAGTAAAAAAAACGATTTTAATTATAATCTTTAAACATTATCAATATCATATTTCAATTGTCATACAAAAAGTACCTGGTTAGAGCTTCTCGCAAATACCCTGTAGATTGATTTCGTTGAGATCCTCTAATCATTTGGTCGAGGAGTTTATCCTTGATTTCATCCCTCTCCTTCATTCCATTCCAATGGAATTTTACAACAAATTCAAGGAATTGATATCCAGATAGGACGAGTTCCGGTTCAATTGCATTCTTCATTAAAAAAATAAATAAAGCAATTTAACTTTAACATTAAAAATTTTTAAAATATTTTTAATATTTTTCTTTAATTTTTAATTATTAAAGATTTTTAAAAACGTTTTTAAAAATCATACCTCAATTAAAGCAAAAGCAACCAGTGTAATTTCATTGGGCGAGGAATTCTTTTGAAATGTATCACAAATCTTATGGGCCTCTAATCTGTCCACGGGGTTGGAAGTTGGGCTTAGAGCGACCTAATTAATAAAAGCCTAGTTAATTAATTAGTTGACGCAATTTTAAATTAAAATTGCCCAATAAATTCAAAGCTCAATGCTGATATTATTGGGCTTTGTTTACATTACAATTTCAAACATACCAAAATGGAATGGGAGATGATTTTTGTCCGCTCAACAATGTTCACCACCTCCATAATGACCCGAGCTGCTTATAATGCTTAATTAGCTCTTACTAAACTGACTAATTAGCTAATTAAAATAATT
>JAAZTK010001645.1:0-12299 GCA_036507255.1 Megalothorax incertus
TCGACAGCTATTTTCATATAGGAGGCATTCCGCATCAATTTATTGCATTTCTCATCCCAGTTCTCTGGCTTTAAATAAGTGGAAGTATTTAGACAGAGCATCATCCTTCGTAAAAAGAAGGAGTGCGAGCAAATTAGAACGGTTTGGGGTTCTTTTGTTTTATCCAGCTCGGATAAGAGTTCCTATTGCATATAAGTAGGTATAAGTATTCTTAGGGTTTACAGATAGATAATTTATTAATTATTTGAAACCTTAAAGAAAGAATCAAATCGAGCCGTTAATTGGTTGTGTGTCTCTCCCTCGGGGATTTCCCATTGATGAATAGGGACTGTGAGCTTGGCCATTTCCATGAGGGCTTCTCGATAAGGTCGCCCTTCGAAGATGCCAAAACCCTGAAAAAGGAGTGTATGAATAAAGATTATAGCAGTATAATCTGATTGAATTGGAATACAATTTCACGGAGTCGAGGCTCAGTTTTGATGGGAACTTCTGGGTGCGAGGATTTTGAGAGAAGGATCTTGGTCGTATTATGGCATCTTGAGAAATCACTCGAAACGACCTTTGTGAATTTGACCTCTTTTAAATGATCTCCCACTTGTCCAGCTTGGACTTTTCCATCTTCGCTTAGAATATCTTCCTCTGGGCTCAGAAGAGCCCTTTTCACATTTCCCATACTTTCTCCACTGTGAATCAAATGGGGATATAAGTTCAGATTAAATGAACAAGTTAATGTATTACATATATGAAGTAGTACTACTTACTGTCTCACAAAGTAGAGGATGTGTCTTTCCATTTCTTTTAAAATTATATTTTGAAATCCTTTTCAATATGTTAATTAAGGACCTAAGGTAGAAGAGATAACAGGTCTCTTCTATATTCTAATAATATTATCTAAAACGCTTATAATGATTAATTTCGAACATGGCATGATGTGATATTTCAATTTTAAGTATTGTCTCATGCGAGATAGATAATATTGTTAATTGTTCAAATAAAAAGTGTTATATTTATATCAATAAATTTAATGGTAGTACTATTACAGTCGACACTTGAAATAATACTCATAAAATGCACCAATAAAACAATCTGTTCCACGACCACGACAAGGGGATCTTGATATCGTATATTTAGCTCGCGTACTAACAGATATAACTTTTCTAGAAAAGAACCATATAATATGATATGCACAAGTACATACTACAGATATTAGACTAATTAGTGTAATAGAATAATATCATTAGACTATAATAGCATCCGTATTAGAGACCTTGACCAAATTCCCATTAATTTTAAAGATTAGATTAGATTAGAAACATCAGAACTCATATACATATGAATTTATGAAAGCCAGACGAAATCAAAATGTTAATGAATGAATCAACGATGCTATTAAATCTTTCAAACAAATCTTTTAATGATAGAGTTATGCACTTAGAATATTTAAAAGTTTATAACAGTTTCCTAATTGCAAAACTCTTGACACTGCGTCCGAGTACGAAGCATATGAGTACCATATTCAATAATGATATCAAAATTATGTTTGCTCAAATTCTCAATCAAAATATCCAGCTCCCTTCTCACAACGTCCCATTTGCTCAGATCCCCCAAAATTCTTAGCTTCTTAAAGCATAGAAAGATCCCTCGAACACCTGTACAATTCTTAAATTAAAATCTCTCTATATTCTTTCAATTCCATATATACCGATATTGAGAGAAATGTCAGTCTGAAAAAGAAGTCGAAGGATCTCTAGATTATTTGGAGATCTGTCCACAAAGATTCGCCTAACGTCATCATCATCCAGAGGTGTCGGAGCTCGAAGAATCTCTCTAGCTTCCATATATTCCAGGCTAGGAATCATACTGAGGAGTGAAAAGAGAGTCTCTTTAGTCTCGAGTACGGGTGCCTATAAATATCTTTTTAATAAAGGGTGTGTGCAGCATTTTATCAGGAATTCCAATAAATTCTCACACAAATCGATATGAGGTTAGGAAGACCATCGTATGCCATAATAAACCCACAAAGGGATGCTTTGATATGCCTTAGCGAAGGGGTATACATTTCCAGGAGGGAGAGATTAATAAAGTCCAATGTGGAGGAGTGAAATGTAGTCAATTTGTGAAATTTTCTATTCTCGATAGTAAATTGGATTGCGAGGCGATCGGACTATAAAAAAAATTTGTTCATTAGCCTGCAAATTAGTATTTAATTTATCCATACTTGATAAAACTCAATGGATGTCTCAAGGGAATCGTCAAGATCAGATTTCGCACGATTCCGAATTTCAGTAAACCCAAACATTAAAGAATTTCGAAAATCCCGTGTCAAATTCAATATTTGCTCTTCATAAATACTCCGAATTTTAGACACACATTTCTGGATCTCCCGATCTGTCATTGCTCGCATTTTAAGCCGAGCTATTGAGCGTAGATGCCCAGGGATCTTTATGAATAATCTGGTTCCACAAAGTGTAAATTGCGGGCAGACCCGGGTCACAAGCCAATCATCAAGCCCAAGGACCCCATCATCAGGAATTGTGCTTATATCCAAATATGTTAGCCTGCAATTGTTGATTTATGGTTTTAGTTTTATATTGTAGTAAAAGTTTACGTCTTTGTCAGCGGCCGGATTAGATATTCTGGGGTCATTTGAGTATCGGGAAGATTCTCCACAAAGGCTTTGTCCGTGGTTCGTTGGAGGAGGAGCATTACAATGCCCATCTCGGTCACGAGGTTCAGTGGGCTTGCAATGTCCAAATATTGAAGGCAGGTACAATTAATTCCTAGACTCTCCATTAGATAATCAGTAGCACCCCCGCGTACCACGAGCTTTCTCAACTGCGTAAAAGCAAATGTTTCGTTAAAAGCAAAAGGATCCCCCGGATGCGGTTTGGGATGCGGGTACTTTGAGGGATGCCTTTGAGCCCTTTGCCTATCCTTTTCTTGTGTCTCTTCGTCATCGGTTTGAGCTGGACCGAAATTCAAGGGTGCTTTGAAAATTATGTAAAGAATCTTGACCGTTTTATTTGTCCCAAGTTTACGAAAGATTGTCGCGATTTCTTTCCATGTTGGAGGATCCATCGGCTGTGCTATTTTGTTTAAAATTAATTTTGATCTATAGGATTAGCATAGTATTATTCGTACGTTGAATCATATAAGGAAGAAGCCCTGCAAATTCGGAAATATCTACCCCACTTCGGAGGTACATTCCTTCATGGAGAAAGTCAAGGGTGAAAACAACTTTGAAGGACAGAAAGGACGATATTTGGCGGATATCACGAAGACTTGTCCCATAATAATTTGAGAGTTGAATCCAAGCATTAACGATAGATTCAACTGATGGGATGATAATATTCTTTCCCTTTCGATCAAATTCATATTTTTTGCAAACTAAAAGATGAAGGCAAGGCTCTGTATGAAGGAGTTTTCTATTTGCTTTCTCCAGTGCTTTCTCTTCGGACTGGAGTAAATGAAAAAGCAATGAATTAAATTTTAATAGGTATTTTTTTCCAAGATGTAGCTACCCGTTTAAAAAGAGCATGGGGCCAAGCCACTTTTCTTAGGGCTAGGCTTTTGAGTGATGGAACAGGATTTCTTTTAGGCATTTTATAACTGTAGATCGAATTATGAAATTACAGATAATTAGATTAACTAGTCGTATATACGCTTTTGCTATATGATTATAGTTTAGATTATAGTTTCTATATGATTTATTTGGTAAATTAGTGGCAGTCATTTCTGTGGTTTACCTAAAAAATTGCAATACGAGTATAAGTAATCGATGCATTATAAGTATGAATCTTCAATACAAATTCGATATATGCATATCTTTATTAAGCATTCTAATCCCAAGTCCCCGATTTTTGGGGTGTGAAGGAATTTGTGCAATTTCCAATTCGGCAAATTCCGTTCGCGAAAGCTTAAAATCGTACGAGAACTTAATAAAGGAGTAGATATTTATCGTGCTAGGAAGATGCTCTTATAATAGGTATGATTCATACCGTATGAATAGGCCTAGAATCGTTATTTCACATTCTTCTGGAAGAAATTAAAATGTGGGTAGGATGTAATGACGGAGGATTAAATCTTCAGTCAGCCCTGGGTTCTTACGAGAGTGAAAGCATGGGGAAAGTGGTTCGGTGAAAGCTTAATTCAATCCTGCCATGGGCATTCTGAGAATTCTGAGTCGCTTGGCCCTTTTCTGGGCTTGGTCTGAAGCAATTTTTAACCTCAGACTTAATAAAGAAACGATCGTGTTCTGGGAATTGGACTACGAAAAGGGTATACCTTAATTATTCTAATTGTGTATTATTTAATTACTTTAATTGGTAATATTATATAGGAGAATTCACTGCTGAGGTTCATACTGAAAAATTGGATCCAACTGGTTGGATCGGAATTGGGTTTTCAAACGAGGGGAATATTTCTGATGGATCTGGAGACTTTTGTGTTGCATGGACAAATGCTCTGGCGAGGTCATCTCTTCAATTGACGGATGTCCACATCAAAAATGGGACAAATCTGATTCAAACGGACTCCCAGCAGGATTGCCTGGATTTCCAATATGCAAAGGAAAATAAAACAACCAAATGGACATTTCGGAGAAAGTTTATTACATGCGATCCGAATGATTATGCTCTTGAGGTTCAATATAGTCTTTTTTAAACTTCCTACGGAACAAATTTTAATCTTATTTTGATATGGGGAATATCAATTAGGAAGGAACAACACATTTGCATTGGGCCAAAGGGCGAGGGCCGCTGTTTGAGATTCAAGGCGTATCAATCCAAGGGCCCCGAGTGGAGAGTGGTTTTGAAAGGATCAGATTTCTCAAAGAAATTGCACCTCCGGCAAACTTTGATAAGAAAACAACCCTTATCCTTGATGTTATTAACGACAAAGTGCATGTTCCACCCGATGAGACGACCTACTGGTGCAAAATTATTAAAATACCAGAGATTTATCGGAAAAAGCATCACGTTATCCAGGTTTGCTCTTTATACTGTATTGGAAGGATTCTTTTGATCAATTTTTTTTTTACTTTTAGTTTGGACCAAATATACAAAAGGGAAATGAAGCTCTTGTTCATCATATGGAAGTAAAATACCAATTACTACAATATGAATCTTTATAGGCTCATACGGATATATTGATCCTGATTTACTCTATATTTAATTTTACATAGGTATTTCATTGTGAAACTGAGCCGGATAAGGTAATGCCCATGTATTCTGGACCATGTCCCGATTCTCCACCAGAGATTAAAGTTTGCAGTCGAGTTACTGGAGCTTGGTATTATACCTTAATTATTGCATACTTATTTAAAGATATTAGAGCAATTGAGTATTTTTAAAGGGCAATGGGTGCTCCCCCATTAGTATACCCCGAAAAGGCTGGATTCCCTATCGGAGGACCAGGTAAATTAAGTTATTTAAACATAGCTTAGGATTCTAATAAACAATCACAATTTACAATCTACAATTTACAGATTACAACCTTTATGTCAGACTTGAAATCCATTATAATAATCCAATGATGAAAGCAGGTTAAATAATAATATTAATAAATTGTAGATTTGTGGGACCGGTCTGTCTATTCTAATTTATCAAATTTGTAAAAAATAAAATGCAAACCTAATTTATCGTAGACTGGATTGATTCAAGTGGAATGAGATTTTGGGTGTCCACAAAGCTGAGGCAATATGATGCAGGTGTAATTGAACTGGGACTTGAATATTCGGATAAGATGGCAATCCCTCCTAGACATGAGGGATTCACTCTTACAGGGATCTGTAATCAGGAGTGCACTTCAGTTGGAATTCCGGTTTGCTTATTAAAATTTAATGAGAATTTAATTTTAAAAGATTTAAATATTATACAGCCTTCGGGGATTACGGTGTTTGCCTCTCAATTGCATACACATTTGACGGGGACACGCGTTTTGACGAGGCATTTCCGGCCAGCTCTGAATAGCCTGGATACTTTTGAAGAACTCCCTATGATGAATTACGATAACCATTACTCGTAAATTGGAAATTTATAGTTTTTCAAATTTTATTGATTATCCGAAAAATTGATAGGACTCATTATCAAGAGATTCGGCGTTTGAAGGTCCCAACAGTAGTCAAACCAGGGGATATTCTCTTAACAAGTTGTGAATTCAGAACAAGGGATCGGGAGGAAATTACATTGGGAGGATTTGCAATTTCTGAAGAAATGTGTGTAAATTACATTCATTATTATCCGAGGACGGAACTAGAAGTTTGCAAGAGGTGCCCTATGAGTATTCACTTTTACTTTTACAATGACCTTTAAAATTTGGCTTTACGATTAGCTCCGTTTCGTGGAATTCCCTCTGGGACTATTTTGAATTTATGGCCAAGTACGTTTAATTTTAGGATTCAATATTTATTAACTGACATTTTTACCTAGAATTATTTTTAATAATATGACTCTTTAATTAGAATGGAGAGGCAGGATATTCAACCTAGAGGTCCGGTTTCCGAAGCATATAAAGGAATCAAGTGGACGCCTTTCAGAGCTCAGCTTCTCTCGGATTTTTACAACGCTTCGCCAATTGATATGCAGTGCAATCAAAGGTAATTCAACATAATATATATGAATTCGTATATTTAAGAATTATATTTTATATCTAGTGATGGCAATCGATTCCCGGGACATTGGACAATGCCACAAGTCAAACTACCCCCATTAGCCCCCCGACCTCATCCCAATGAAGAGTGTTTAAAATATTAGAGTGGATCATCATAATGCAAATAGTAGTTAGGATATCCTATCAATTATTGTAATATGTATTATGTATACCCAAGATAAATGATAGTAGACAATGTTCATAGGTAAAATACTAATCATTAACGTCATAAATAACATACGCCTAATTGGCATATAAATGGTCCAAACTCTTAATGATGTGGACCAAAGGTGAATTGAGGACCAAAATGTACATAAATAAATATATTTAAAATTTTAAATCAAGGCATTGGAACGTTGCATGACTCTTCTATATATGTGACTACATCTTAGGATTAGATCTACTATTTATGATTAATTAACGATCCATCCGATCAGATCTATACTATATATCAGATCTATACCTACTACAATGAAATGTACAAATAATTATTCCTTAAAAAAGAGTTTAAACTTTACCGTATATTTATTGTATAACTATCCATAAGATTAAGATGAGAGGCTGGTTAAAATTTAATAGTAAAGTGCCAATTCGCCATTTATGGGAACAATAGTAAATCAGCACAAAATTGTATCATATTAAGCTGGTTTATTGAAAATGAAGACTAGTCATTTTTCGCTTCGCTTGAATAATAAAATGCCATGTACGTAAGTATTTCAATCAATAAAAGTTCGATATAAAAATTAACCTACATAATTTTATTGGGTGGGATATCAAATGAACCGTCAATTGAGCCACTAATGAAGACTATTTAAACTTTGTTCTTGACTTTCATACTATTAGCCATATCATGTCACCCCTTTGCCAAGTGAGGTGAAAACTGTATAACGGAAAGATTGATGGTTTCTCATCTTCCCTCACCGAAACAATTAAAACTTAATGGCCATAATTGTAAAGCTAATGAACTTGTATCTAATTCTTTTTGAACATTCGATTCTGGGAAAAATGTACATGCTAGCAATTACCAGAGTAGAGTAGTACAGGTACTAATATCTACCTTTTAGTAGATATTAGTAATAGTACGCTATTACGGATTACGAATATGCTTTATTTCGAAGTTTCTAACAACTTGTATGATATCGTACTACTACAAAGCTTCTAGATTCTAAAATGTTTACTTTTTGTACCATTATTCTACATTTCTACATATATATTTTTTGTGAAATATCTAAGCAAATGTCAATGACAGACCTGCACTATCAGACAATATCCGTATATATACGAGTATATGACAGGTAAAACCGTAAATAAGGTTTGTTAAAAGTTTAGGTTGATTTAAGGTCCGCATATTTCAATTTGACATATATGGGAAGCGTAATAAAAGTAAAAATATAGCCACTTGAAAGGAATTTGGAGAGAAATCTCTGCAAAATACAGTTAAATGCATGATTGGCAAATATGACAAGGGGCGAGGGATTCAAGGAAGATGAGCAGCATGTCTCACTTAACCCTTTTGCAAATCTTTCTTTATTAAACTCCTATTTTATTAATCCATTAACACAACTTTCCACTTTTCTGGTTCAAAGGTTCAGCCTATCACACCAAGATTTATCTCTATCCTGCATTTACAAGCAGTTAGTTTCCTTTAAAACTCCAATACTGACAGTGTACAAGTAGTAGATAGGTGGGCATTCCTATTACCTACCTACTAATATGTATTATGTTAAATTAATTTTTAAATAAATCAAATTATTAAAGGGCATTTTTAAATCTAAACTTTGATCAATTATATACATTTTAAAATGATATGCACCCGTGCTACTTGTAATACTCGTATTATACCTAATATAAGTATATGTATCATTGATAGTAGTATGTAGGCTTTGCTGGGATTTCGATTCGATATTAGATTATTTATATCTTTAATCGATTATCTTTATTCTACAACTGAAAAAAGGGTTAAAAACTCTCCCTCCCCAAAAAGAATATCCGCGTAAGAATCATATTCGCACTGAATTTTGCACTGCACAGGATATCATCAAAAGCTATGTGCATTTCGTCTATATATCACTGCATTGCATTGTTCAAATAAAGGGTTATATTTTATTGGTAAGAATCTTGGGGGGAGCAACTACCCAGATATATGCAGTTAAGCAGCTTCAAGAGAGTAGGGGTGGTGGGTTATTTAGAAATAGTTAAGTGTAGATATTATAGTAGAACGGCATTGTTCTCTTCTCCCGAGGCTGCTGTGTGTGTGAGGAGATCTCTTGTCTCCCTCCTCATCAGATCTCTGAGAAAAAACAGAGTTCTTTGCCATGTCTGAGCTGAACTTTGCAAGGATTTGAATGCAAAAATATTCATCTTCAAAGTTTCAACATAAAGATATTCATCGGGAGATTTGAGAATTTAGCCTCAGATTCAACTTTTTCACCGCTCTCTCTTCCCTCTAGCCTCCTCAATCTCTCGCAAGTGCACATAATTAAGTCCATATACAAATTATCCCGAGACCTCATTTCATTTTAATCCAATTCCACAAGTGGCTTTTAAAAGAACGTGAAGGGTAGATATAAAAAAAGTGTCTCGACTCTGAGTCTGGATCGGATATCATTATTCAGAATAGAGTTGTACAAAGACTTCTCAAGGAATAATATTTGCAAATTCATCAAAACAGCCCCGAGTTCTGCGAATAATAAGTTTTTAAAGGATATGCAAATTTGAAATTGAAAAGACTTTGAGTGAAATAACTAAAAATTATTTATTCTAGTTGAAATCTTTATTGAAATTGGATTGTACGAGTATTTTTCGAGTTCAAGGACTTGAGAAGGGTTGCGTTCGGATGTCTTTTAATTCCAGAAAGAAATTCTACAAATCTTATAAATTGTGAGTTGCGATTAAAATTGGTTGATTAATAAATGATTATCTTTTGACCCGGTAAAAATTGTTAATAGTAATCAGAGTCCAATTTAAAGCATATTCTGTATATCAATAGGATTCTCTATTGGCTCTAGCCCTGATTCCAGTTACCGTAATATACAGTATTTGAAATTTACCAATTCTGGGAAAAATGAGAAACGAGGATGTACAAAAATGGATCAATTCAATCCCGGAACCCAAGTTTGATTCATATTTTATTAATTATACATATGTATCATTATTCATTTATATAAATTGCATTGCTTTATAAATGAAGGTTCACAGTCAATTAAATAACTAATAGTTGATTTATTTCCTTTGATTTATAGGGAAAAAGAAGGAAGAGACTTGAGAGTATTACAAAAATTTGAACTTTAAATCTGAATTCTGAATAATAATATCATGCATTTGTCTCAATTTATTAGGAACTTTTCAAGGGTGGAATGGATTTTTGTACCCCTTCGTCATTCATGAGTCAGTCACAAAAGGAAGTACTACGTAATGGCAAAGAGGATCGACCAGAAAAAATCAAGAGCATTCTCAGAAAAGTCGTTCCCGGATCTTTACAACATGAAAAAGTTGCCTCCAAATAAAAAATTCTACTATTTTTATTCCAAGAAATTATTCATAAAACTACCTATTTTTATTGTCTTTCAATTAATTATTACATTAACTTTTAATTCTAGCAATTACAAACAATCATTGATATAATATGATTAGACTAGAATTCAAGTATAGTCTCTATATAAAAATATCAAAAGCTAAATAGATATTTTTTAATTTTATGGCATCATGTCAGTATAGGTAGGTAAATATAATTTTTCTATACATTTTAGGGCTGAGATCCGAATTTCCGAAATCATTCGGATTTCGGAGTCGTTTTTGGATTGAATCTGGGCAAAATTCAAATCAGAAGATTTAAAATCCGACTTATGATAGAAAAATTTCCTATCCGAAAAGTTGGTATTGATCCAATCGATCTTAAAATTATCCGAACAATCCTCGGACGGATTGTGTGCCAATCCGATGCTTCGGATGGAATCGATAATCGTCTCAATCCGATTAATATCGGTTCAAGATTGGGGAAATTGGTTTGGGAAGTTCGGAACTTCGGATCCCAGCCCTAATAGTCTGATACGGATTCTGAGATTAGGTAGTTGTAAACTTATATTGATTAGTGAGCTGCCGTGATAAATGCTTTTGATCATAAGTTGAACTAACCTTATAGTTATCTACTAGTACCTACTAATTAGAGTATTTTCTTAACTTATTAAGATATATCATATATTACAAAACTCTAGACTATAAAATATCGTATTATATTACAACTCATAATCAGAAATTAGAATCGAATGTCATATCAAGAATCAAGATATTATAATTATATCCATTCTATTTCTCTAATACTAAAACGTTTTACAATACATTACGTATATTGATAGTATAAGATTTTTCCAAGTATCAGATGGACCATTTTTTATAAAGATGAATATTTTGCAAACTTTATATCAAATAAAAATTAAAAACTTCTCCAAAATCCAAATCCAATTAATTAAATAAAATCCTTTGTTCTTGAAGTCTTCCCAAATGCAATGCAATGCAATGCAATGAAAGTGAAAGGGGGGGGGGGGCATTTAGATACACAAAGCTCAAAGCCTTGGATTTCTGGTATAACTCTCCGCCGACCTCTACAATTCCTCCCCAGTACCAACTTAATATACACTCGACGCAATAATTGTGAGCCACCCCGAATTTTCAATTAAAATAAAAAAACTCTTTTCAATTAGTCTGGCTCATTGATTCCACCACCTTCCTCCGAGTAGGATCAATAAAATCTTCAGGTCAACCTAGGTCAGGCCCCTGGGTGGACACTCCTATTAAGACAAAGTGAATAAAGTGACACCCTTACAACCCTCTGTTTATTTGCCAAGGGTTATACATTTGTAAGCGTAGAGCAGCTAGCCAGACTGTCTACACAAAATTTTTACAACTAGTTTATTAAAAAATTTACGAATCGAATCGAAAATAAGGCGTTTTTCGGGAAAATTAGTTAGCTTTTTGAAATTACATTTTGGACGTGAAAAAATTTTAAAATATTAAGTCTGTCCATCCGTTTTTGAAAAACAAGTAATTTTCTGGACCCCTTCCGTGGGCCGTGGCAGAAAGTCAAAATTCGTGTTGACAAAGTTGACCCCGTGACCTCCCCCTTCCTCAAGGTGTCGGACATGGAGTGCCCACATGTGTCACAATATTCACATAAATTCCCATCACATTTTGATCCTTTTATATGCTCGGGTAAGTCTTCGACTTGGTCAATTTTCTCCAATTTTCACTTTGTTTTGAATTAATTTAATTTTTAGAATTTAAAATAATTATGATTTTTAATTGAGCATTTTTTCAGAGTTGGTGGTGGGGGTTGTAAAGGGATTTTTAGCCAATTTTTATTTTTATTGTCAGAGATCATGAAGGAAATAGGCATCTTTTTTTAGATTTTTTGTCCTTGTTTTACTTTTTCGACTTGAAAATGCATATTTTTTATGTAATTTCAAAATTCCACATCGATGACATCGACCAAAAATTTAAAAACTATTGCGTCATATTTTTAAAATCCAGAAATTTCATTTTTGCCAGTAGTATGTAGCTGTGGGGTATAAGACCTTATAGGTATAGGCTCTATAGTATAGCGCTCTCTATATATACCGTATTTTAGATTGGGGGGGGGGGGGGGGGGGGGGGGG
>JAAZTK010001646.1:0-13325 GCA_036507255.1 Megalothorax incertus
TTTTAGAATCCCAATCAAATGCAAGATCGGCAGCAACAAGGGCGTAAGAGCTCAAAATAAAATTTTTCCTCTTTATCTTTTAACGATTTTTATTTTAGAGCCTGGCCAGCAACAAAATTCTTCTGGACATATTAATATTCCTCGCATGAATAATCGATTCCCTGAAAGACGACCAATGATTAAAGAAGAGCAAATTCCAAGAGTTAGGCAAGAACCACGAGAGAATACAATTCAAGTAAGAATTTGTTCGCATTTTTAATTTTAATTAAAATTATTTAGATTTTAAACCCATAATTTATGTCAATAGGTCATGACTGCAGATAGGCGTGAATACAGTAGGAAAACATTTGAAAGTATGCAGCAGCAACAAGGGATTCCATTCGATATGAGTGTACCACCTCCACCGTAAGTTTATTTTAAAAATTTAAATATCCCAAATCCTTTTATTTTAAACGTATTTTTAAATTATTAGCTTTTCTGGACCTCCACCCGAGCATTTTGGAGGCGGAGGAGGAGGAGATTTCTACAATCAGCCACCACCTCAAATGTTTTATGGTCAACCACCTCCAGGTCCTCCCCCTGAGAACGAGTATGGAGATCAGCAGTGGATGGATTCGGTAGAACTCTTTTATATAAATCCTATTTTATCCCTTAATTTAAAACATTTTAAAATCATTAAAGTCTTGGGAGATGGGAATGCCTGGTGAAAGAATGGATATGCCTCCACCAGGAATGAACCATCCTCCACCTCCAGGGGCTGAAGAGAGGATTTCTCGAGTCCCCCGCAATAATAACAAGAGATCTCCTTCACCGAGTAATCAGCCTGATAAGCGGATGAGATCCGATCATTAAAGAATGTTTTTTACTACTTTAAATCTACTCTTTTATATTCTGATAAACATTATATATATTTAAGACTTTCATGTATTGTATTATCGTTTAACATCAATATCCATTATGTACGTACAAAGCTCAAAGAGTAAAAATATAATATTTCAGCTAATTACTGATTTTATTTAGTAATAAATAAATAAATTGATTTATAGGAAATGTACTGCTCGATACTCAATGTATCTCAACAATACATCTCCTATTCTATGTCCTTATTAAATATCACTAGATTTAGATTGGGAATTTAGAAAGAGGAATCTTAACTTGACAGTATTATTTATGCATATGCAAATTATAGATATGAAATTACTAGGTTCAATTAAAATGAAAGAGTATAAATATGTATACGTAAAAAGAGTTTCATTTTTTCACTTTCCTTTGTCGCAGGATACCGTCAATTATTTAGATAACTACTCTGCACACTGATATTTTCAGGCAATTAAACCTGAATCTCACTTCTTGTAAAGTCTTTTATTTAGGGGGTTGATTTTAATGTCACTTTGCATGCAAATCTCAAGTTTTTTTCACGAGATTTCACGTGCAATTACCTAAAGAGATTCCTTAACTTTAGATTATATTAGAATGCTTGAAAGTTAGAATTGAAACAAAGGATTCTTAATTCTTTCCAATTTGGCCCATATAAAAAATCTTAAACGTCTTAGGATTAATCTTTAACGTCCCAAAACCAATTCCATTATCTTTGAAAAAGAAATGCGCATTTTTATTAATGAAGGTTTTTTATAGCTGGATACTTGATAAAAAACTTGATTGTTTGTCAATTATAGGATTTATAAGATTAAAATTTAAATCGTGTTTTTGTGGTCAAATGTTTTAGAGCATACAATATGCAGTATTGTAGATGCCAACTCTAGCAGTAGCACTACATATTTTTGGACAAGTTCCTATCTATTTTGAATAAAAAATTAAATAATTTCTTTTGCACATATTTTTTTCCGAATAGTGTATAAGCAAAGCATTAAGATTCAGATCGGATGGGCTGAAAAGCTAGTATTGTAGGTATATAATATTAGAAGTAGAATTGCATCTAAAAAAAGTTAAAGCTAAATGTTAAAGCATTGTTCAAATTATTTAAATCTTTCGGTCAAATCGAGGTTCATGGGAAATTGTATTTACTATTCATAATTTCATACTAGTGCAGTGATAAAAAGAACAATGGGCGTCTCTTTGATTAAATTAGATAATTGCACATGTTTTTTATTGAAATACACAGATCTGTTGCACTATGAAATTGTTTAAGTAAACTTTTCACGGCTCGGATGACACGGTCAAGGACTCAACTGAGGAGAGTGCATAAACTGCAATTAAATCAGGATTCTTATACCTACTTACATAAAGCGCAAAGATACCTTTCATATGAGAATATGACATTTCGGAATATGAAAGTGAGAGTAACCTGTTAGAGAGTGAATTTACGAATTCATTAAATCAGATTTCAAAGCTAGATCTCCAAATTAAATGCATAAAAGGTTGGGATTTGTGATTCGAGCTTTTATGATTACAATCTGCCCCAATGCAACGCCAAAGATTATTGTCACCCAAATGGTACATTCACTTTGCATGTTCCGCTCATAACTTTCCCTTTTCCTCCTCTCACTCGGGGCCTAATTACCATGAAAGGTGATCTCATTAGATCTTAAACGATCCTTGTCGCTCTATTAATACAGATACTTATGTAAATTGTAAATTATTCTGTTTACAAAATACAGGATAAAACAAATGCAAGAACTATTTGTACATTTGTGCAATTAAATTTGTAGGTCTACCTATTTAACGGGGTATACTAGTACGACGCGTCGTACTACGAGAAACCTTTTATAAGTACCTACAGATATACAAATTGTAAGGTGTACAATGCCTACATATGTGCGAATTGCGATACAAAAAAGTAAGAGAAGTAAAAGGTCGACGAGGGCAAGTGCAAGAGGCGGATCTTTAACAAATTAGATTCAAAGTCGTATAGTTCTTCAGCTTTTATAATGCGTAATATGAAGAGATGAAAAATCTATGATATTTTATCCATTACTAGTACGACACATCTAATAATAATGGTGCGGTGTTTATTTTTGCCAATATTCGCAATATTATTTAACCATATGCCTAAACCTAATCATATTTTACCACAAAAACAAATTTGAAGCTACCCAAACAAATCATATATCGTATACATACATCCAGCAGCCAGCTCCTTTATAACAACATAATTATGTGCTTGTGGGGATTAACTCGTCGGAGGGAAGGACAAGCGTATATAATTTAGCCATTTGAGCTCCAGAATGACTGACCATGGGAGGAAATTCAATGTCAATTGTGAAATCAGGGCTCACAACTTGAACACACTGGAACTAAATATTCTTTTCATAGAAGTATACGGAAAAAAGTTTAAATCATTCAATTCAATTCAATTTTTTGCCATAAAGTTTGATTATACCTGGAGTAGCAGAATGCAAGGAATAATTCAATGAATTATATTTTGACTTGAAAACAAAATAAATCCAATGTTAATTACTCGGATCTCTTACCCAAAAATTGACCAATTAGTTTTATTAGATAAAAAAGAGGTCTACATAAATAATTTTCAAAGAAATTAGGGCAATCCGGCTGAAATTGACCATTTCTTCATTTCGCAAATGTAATTAAGATTGTAAACAAGGGGTTATAAACATAAAAATATGCATGATGTGCACATTAGTATTTGAGAAAGACTCTCCCTTATCTTTCCATCTCTTCTTTGGGATTTTTGTAAGACAGATTTACCAAATCTCAACCCTAGTTAGAAATGTAGATATAGAATCGGCACGTTTAACATTGGAACAAGTTGCTCCTCTGACCAAGACCCAGCTTCTGTGTGATGTGAAGCTTTGCAAAATTGCGTAAAAGTGGACATTGCGATTTATTTCTACCACTATACTACGAGTGAAATGAAAAAGAGACTCAAAATCCAACAAAATGAGTACAGAACGGGGTGGCAAGGTCTTTTAACATTATATTTCGTGTATATCCCTCTCGCTTCGCTTCGATGAGCAGATATTTCCGCTCGGAATCAGTAGATTTGCTTTGAAATACTTTAAACTACACACAAAACTCTTTTAACCAGCTCGTAATTGAGTTAATGTAGATTTGCGACTCTGTATTTCTCTATTTATGAAAATCAGAGCTCCCTAATCCTATAGAATGTATACTTTGAGTGCATGTAAATAGAAATAATGACC
The DNA here is from genome assembly GCA_036507255.1 of Megalothorax incertus. Taxonomy (NCBI): domain Eukaryota; kingdom Metazoa; phylum Arthropoda; class Collembola; order Neelipleona; family Neelidae; genus Megalothorax; species Megalothorax incertus. The sequence continues at coordinate 4,122 of JAAZTK010001646.1, forward strand.
ATACAACAACAAAACAGATCCCTATACAGATTCAAGTATACTAAAGCTATACCTGTAATTTCAAATAGTTTCAGCACCTGTACCTGTGTGTTTCAAGTATTTTGGAAGCTTTAAGAGCGACCGGAAGCTGACGGGTGGACCAAAAAGTAAGGGATTAAGCACTTGTCAGCTTTAGAGATAGTGTTTTTTTCATATTACGAGTATACAGAGTATAGAATTACCTCCCTCATGCATGGAAATCCCATTGGAATATATGTAGTAGTTAGGTGGCAAAGTACCATTTTTATTACGCCAACCCTCTGAATGCTCTCTGCAAGTCAAAAGTCACTCCAAGAGGTATTCCAATCTTAGAACCTTAAGGTGTTGCTCATTTATTGCATTTCTTGGCGCTCCCAATTAAGAGTGTATCTGCCAAAGACAAGTGAGATTACTCATACTCAGGATCAGAAATTCTGAATCATCCTAACGCTGGAATCTGGATAATAGTCTGGATTTGTTTTGATTGCATTTAGACTCGTATCCCTCTAATGTTTATGGGTTAATCATTGTGAAAAAGTGACCCGGAGAATAGGACTCAAATCATTTCAATTCGATCCTTGTGTGTTTGGACTCGAAGCAGATTTGCAAATGACATTCGGAGTGAGTTGATTGAATTCCCCCAGGGATATAATGTTGGGGAAAAGTGGGAGGACATGGACAATGAAGGCCTGGAGGATGAGCCTTAAGTCCTCGGGAATGTCAATGGTGCTTCAAATATTTCTCATATTAATTGTACAAAGTGTAAATGCCAGAGCTGTTGTGATCAATGTGCGAGGACTTGGAAATGTTCAAGGGGTGAGCCTTAATATTTTAGATAAAAAGCCATTTGACTATTTTATGCACGATATTTTGTCAATATAATCAGTCAAAGATTTCGAATTGAAAAGTACCTACAAAATATAAATTTTAGATCCGAGATACCTCAACAAACACATACTCATACCTCGGGATACCCTATGCCAAGCCACCAATAGGACCCTTAAGATTTATGGTGAGTTTTTAAGCTCATTTCTTATTACTATTTAAACACCCAGCTATAAATTATCAATGCAAAATGCTAATTAATCAAGGCTAGTAATAGGATTGTGGTTCAATTTAATTAATTTAATTACTCTCCAATTAAAAATGTAGCCACCGGATAGGCATAGCGGTTGGAATACTACCCTTGACGCGTCTCGTTTTGGCCCCAATTGTCTTCAACCCACGTGAGTTATTTTTATAATTGCTCTAAATGTCCTTTCTCATCCTTCAAACAGAGCATTTAAATAGATATTTACATAAATTCAATAGGGCAAGGGGTAGAACTTCGGAGGATTGCTTAACACTCAACATTTGGACACCCCAGGTAAATGTATCCCCAGATTTTGTGAAATGCCATTTACCTATTTATAAATTACCCACATTGTCGCAACTGTACATTTGCAATTTACTTATATTAAAGCGCACCCTCATAAAAACTAATGCTTATTTGTATTGAACAAAGTACTCGGGACAACGCACTCTATTTCCGGTTCTGATATTCATCGGCGGGGATCTATACACCTTATATGACACATCCCTCTACAATGGAGCGGAATTGGCGTCGCAAGAGCAAATCATCGTTACTTTTAACTACCGTCTAGGTGTATTCGGGTTCTTTTCAATGGAGGACAGGGGTGCTGGAGGAAATATGGGTCTTCTTGATCAATTCCTTGCAATAGAATGGGTTCATGAAAATATCCGCGAGTTTGGCGGAGATCCTGGTCGAATCACTGTAAGCTCCTTTGTCTTAAATCTTTTAATTCTCCTCCTAAAATTTCACCTTTAATCGTAAAGTTAATGGGCCATTCCTCTGGAGCTGCAGCCGCAATGTTACATATGACTTCTCCCAGATTTGCAGCTCGATTCCAGGGTATGATCCTCATGAGTGGATCCTCCCTAGCACCTTGGGCAATGGGATACAAAGTGAGGGAAGCTTCACATCAACTTGCGAGGGAGATGGATTGTGCTGTTAGCTCTACCGAAGCCATTTTGCAGTGCCTCCGCTATCAAGATGTCAATCGGATTGTTCGGGCATACTACCGAGTCACAGAGATGTATAATGGGACGGATGTCTTTGGCCCAGTTATTGACAATTATCTTCCAAAAGAGATCCAATATATTGCCCGACCACCTTGGGAAGCCCTAGAGAAGGGAGAGTTCCCCAAAATCCCTGTCATTACAGGTAGGTTCACCAACGGCCGAAAGAGGGGAGACATAAAAATTAAATTTAATTTAATTGCATTACAGGCATTAGTTCCAAGGACGGTCTCCTTATGATAAGTACGATATTAAATTAAATTTAGGGGTACAAAAAACCAAACTATAATGACCATTTTTTGCTTGCATTGCACAGAGAGAAAGCCACAATTGTATAGGATGACAGCATTGCAATTAAAGCAGACTTTTGAGGATGAGCTCATTCCTCAGCTCCTGGAGAGGGTTAGATTTTAATTAGAAGAGTTAACGAACCATATCTTAAGAATTTTTTTTATGTAATTTAGTCGAGATATACTCGGAATTCTATGATTGTAAAGGAGGTGGTCAAATTTGCGTTTGTGACGGGTGCTGCAAACGTAAGACGGACATTTTAATTTCAAATTAACCTTTATTTATGTTATCTTTCAAAGATAATGCTTTAAAAATTAATATTCTTAAATCTAATATTATGATTAGGATTTAGGAGTTACTTGTTCAATTACATTTTTTGATTCCTAAATATTTAGATCGTATTTACAACTTAATCACTTTCATCTATTTCTGTGTCTGATTCAGACTCATTTTCACTCTCGTAATCTGGATCCGATTCTGATCCATGGGATGATAAATCCCCTTGAAATGCGCCTGAGAAAAGTTCCAATTCATTTCCCTCAACTGTAGGAGGAACAGACTCTAATCCAGCAATCTCAAATGAGAATTCTATTAGAAAATATACAAATTAGATCCATATTTTATTAAATGGGATTATACATACCGGTAGTATGTTCAATATACTGATTTACAAGGCTGAAAAAATGGGGAAGGTTATCAATTTCATCATTGAAGAGGTCGAGTAGCTTATTGAGCATTGTAAAATTAGTAGAGGCAGCCTCTCCATCTTCTATTACGACTTCTCTCGGTAGTTGGTGGAAGGAGAGAAGGAAATTAGCGAGAATGCATTTGTTCTCCGTATGGGACATCTGCGTATCTTTCTCGGCATCACTAATATTAGGATTGGGGTCCACAATTCTAACCGTAGGGCAGGTTACACCTTTGAAGCGGTTATATTGTCCAATTCCGGTAATGTCAACAACCCTGACTGTCTTACGAACAGATCTATTGTGTCTAATCCCAATATATGTCTTATCTGGATCTGAATCTCGATACACGTTGGAGTTTGAAGGTGGATTTGTATTCGGATCTATGACTTGGACTCCGATCTCAGAAGGCCAATTAGGTTTTTCCTCATCGGTTATTCTTCGGGATTTAAGTTCAATCTTGAATTTTTTTCGGAGAATTAGGGCAGCCAGAGTTTCGCAACTCAGAGGAAGGGATATTCTTGCTCCTTTTGGGGTTGTGTGCACTTTGATCCCAGATCCTTCTTTGCACGCCGCAATAAATATTGCAAACTAGAGGGAAATTGTAATACAGATAAAATGTTAATATACTGCATATATCAGTATACACTACTACTCACTTCCCATGCTGCACGTTTAGATGAAATTTGTAGAGGGTCTGTATCAATAACCGGTATTGTCACTGCAATGGCTCCATCCTTGATCATTTTCCCAATCCTTCTACTTCCCACTTTTATCAGAGTCTTACGGAACATTGCTCTGGTATCCTCCATTGTGGCATCCTCTTTAACGGAGAATTTACATGATCCGACAATATATATTAAACTCCCTGTTTCCTCCTCCTCCGATTGGTATACTTGTAGGCCATATAACATTTTTCCTTTGTGAATTGTGCACTTTTTATCGGTTACTGTACAATTCCCTCTACTGATACAACCTGTAAAAAGAGAATTAATTCATTTCAATGTGAATTGATTGATATAAACCACGAGTGGTAGGTAATACTATTGTAGTACAGTGTGCATAATACTTATAATGCAAAATATATAAGTAGTATAATATTACATAAGGAGACATAATCCTTGTAATCTGTCTGAAGGACAGTAGCCAGTTTCTCAAGGGCAATCTAATAGTACCACCGCTATATCTCTCCCATATCCGGTTTCGGAGAATTCGGGTATCCGAATTTCGGACTTTACCGAAATACCCCAAATGGGGGCTCATTCGAAAGCTCTCCCGAGGGGAACAACAATGTCCATTGCTCAAAAGTACCCCGGTGAAAAATACTCATTGAAAACACCGATTTTTCGGATTTTTGACCTTCAAACCCTTCTAACTCGCTGGGGATGCATTTTAGGGATAGGGAAACCCATACCCTATGTGTTAAATGCACAAAACTACATCTAAAAAATCGGGTCTCAGTTGACCCCTCATAAATTAGATGTCGGTTTGACAACTTTTTGCAAATTAGCCAATTTTTCAAATTGGCCCAGATAGCTCATATGGGGTATCAAAATGTTCCTCTCATCGAGTAGATCACGAATATCTATTTGGTTTTAATTTAGGACCAAAAATAAAATAGTAGTAGTCGTTACAAGATTTTCAAAATTTTGGGAAATTTTTGAAATTTTTCGAGTTTTTTTAAATTTTCAACTATATAGTAGTTGAGAAAGATGAGAGGAGTAGATTGATGTAAGATTCATGAAAATCCGTTTGAAATTAATAGAGATATAGCTATTTTGGCTATCCCCGATTTTTCGGTTTTTTAGTGTATTTCGGGGGTTTGGCCCAGCCGAGTAAAGTTTTCTCAACGGAATATTATTATTTATGCCTATATCTATCATCTCTATCAATTTGGAGTATTTTGATCGATGCTATTTGAAGATATAGATATTGCATTCTGGGATGGGCATTGTGAGACCTACTTTTTGCGAAAAACGATATATCTCGGTCGTTTTTTTTTAGAAAATTTTTATTTTATATTTTTTAAAAATACTATGATATCTTGGCTAGTAAATAAAAAAAGATTTGAGAATTTTGGATGAAAAATGAATTTTATACAGAATTTTATAAACCCCCCTCTGATCCTCGTCCGATTTTCCCCATAAGACCCTATGTTAAAATCTCAAATTTTTTATTTGTGAATTATTTTAAAATCTGACATATACATATTATAGCCCTATCAAAATAATCTATAAATATATAAAATACTGTCGAAAAAATTTACATCCGGTTGAGATATTAGAGAATTCGCAATGTCAGAAATTTTGCAAAAATATAGGTTTTTCCCCATTTAACTCCCGAGTTTGAACCCGGAGGACTTTAGGGTAATGAGCATTGTTGCTCAGCTCGGGGAGAGGATTCGAATGGTATAAAATTCGGGGAAATTGGTGCATTTTGAAATATTTCCCTATCTCGAGTGTAAAAGTCTAAAATTTTTAAAAAGATAGATAGAATCCTGAAATTTCTAAATTAGATGTAGAATGGTGAGATCGGGATTTTAGACCCCCCTTTGGGGTATAGAAAAGTTTATACTTTTCGAGATATTGGGGTTTCGAGTTTGTAAGAACCGAATAAGAGTTTAAAGTCAGATATCCGAATTCTCCGAAACCGGATATGGGAGAGATATGGGGGTAGTACTACTAGATTACCCTTGAGAAACTGACTATAGGTCCTTAAGACAGAATCCGAGGATTCGGACTCCTTATGTAATATTATACTACTTATATATTTTGCATAAGTACAATAGAAATACATGCTGATATGTTACTACAATACATCACAGGCCCCGATATAATCTTTTTTATATACCAAATTAAATTAAAGAAATAAGATTACTTACGAGAGGTAACTTGTCCATTCTCTTCAGATGTCCATGTGCAACAGGGATAGGTTCTTAATTTTGTAGTCATATTCCTTTCTTCCAGGTAATCATTCTTAATGGCGTAACTGATTGTGTCTGAAATGATTATTGGGCCCTCCTCTCCAACCCACTCCTCCAGCCTGTCCCAAGGGATATCTTTGTCCTCACTCTTAAAAGTAATTGTCCCCTCTTCTCGGAGATATGATTTGAACTTATCAAACAATACAGTTTGTGAGCTTTTTTCTATAATAAATATTAAATTCCATGTTTATGATATCACAAATTAAATCATTCATAAATAAAACTATCCTTACTCTGATTTGCAATATCATAAAAACAATTGGTGGGTTGATCCCATTCATTGAGGAGATTCCGATCTACTGGCCATGGGTAGTGAGGGCCATTGACACAATTTAAATAGTCCAAATAGTCCGTAATCCGATGTTTAATGAATTTTTCCTCTTGGGAGGACTAAAAACATACAATGAATTTACACTGGATTAATTCATTTGAATTTGAATTTCATTACCTCTGCAGAGGAATCCGTTTGACACTATAAGAATTGCATATCTTGGCCAAATGTTCTTAGGATAGTTTCAGGGGAGTTTGGGGACTTGAATCTCTTGACTTCCGTCTGTGACCCATCGGGGTTATATTCAACAAAACCGTACTTCCGCTTCCTCGGCCCTTCATTGCTTTCCTGGCTCATTTGTGGTTAATTCGTGGGTAGTTTGACTTTTTGGAGATGCTTTTAAATAAATATTATTTATTTAATGTTTTAAGTGTTTCAAAAATTATATATCTTAAATGTCTTTTTCAAAACACCTTAAACTGCCTCTGCTTGCATCAGATTCTATCAGATTAAGAATTTTGGGGCAGGTTGGAATTAAAATTTTTTTATTTATTTAAAAAAAGGACTCGCAAAGCGTCATGGATCAAATGCTTGATTTTTTCACCGAGAGCCAATTCCTGCAAGGTCACATCCTCACTGCCCAATTCCTCTCGAAGCATGTGAACCCTGTCTATGCCTATGTTTTTGACCAGGAGACTCCAGATCCCAACATTTATAGCAATGCAATTAAATTCCACAGGTGAATTTTATTCGAATTCTTAAATATAATTATGCTAATGAATTGAATTCAACCAGGAGCTTGGCATGGATCTATCCTACTCTATCTCTTCGGAAGGACTGCATTCATGGAATCAATCGGGAGGGATTTCAACGGGGTAGAACGCCTTGTTTCTGGTCGGATTCAAGAGCTTTGGACCTCATTTGTAGCTCGGGGCGTCCCTACTCAAGCTAGAAGGTAATAATTAAATGCTTAAATGCCAAATTTATTCCTGATTGAGATGATAAGTTAATAATTTATTCAATTTAGAAAACCTTTTCTATTACACCTTAATTTTAGTAGGTAAATGCGTATAGAATAATTTACTGATTGAATTAAGACAAATAAATCCGACCTATTATCCGACCTAATATGTCAATTTTAATTGTACTCGTGTGGATTTTGAAAATTCTACCTATGTGCATTAAATTAGAACTCGTGTAAACTATTTCCTATTTCTAAAATAATAGAAAGACGTATAATTTTGATATAATACAGAATTTTTTTATTGAGAAAAAATGAAATTCGTAATGTACAAGTAATAAATAGTAAATTGAATGATTAGATAAGGCTTGATTGACTAGGAATTAATTAAATATGGACACATTTGAAGGAAATCAGTTCTAAAAAGTAAAACATCATAATGTGTTCAGGTACATTGTTGTTTAAAATTAATAAGGCTTATGAAATATACGTAAAGATTATACTAATAGGGAGTTTGATAATTTGCTCCTTCTCAAATATCATGGTACTCTCGCAGAGGGGTCCGTCGATTTGAGAAGGCAGAATGTTTTTTCTTTGATAATTTATCTACCTCACTCTCGGGGTCCGCGTTTCGAATTGCCCGATATATCCTCGGGATATATTTTTTTCGGCTCAAATAAACAATTGAAATCTAGTTTTTATCTTTTAATTATTCAATTATGTCAAATTGACTTTACAACTAAATAAAAATGTTAAAAAGTTATAATAGTACAAGCTGCCTGCGTCGCCTTCGGCTCCTTAGTTAGCTTTGTGTTTCTACTTTCCATATTAATTTTGTTAAAAATAAAAGTGAGCAGGGTAACCAACCCATAACCCTAGGTCTACTCCCACTATCACTCGCAAATTCTCCCCCATTTCCATTTCCATTCCCACTCCTACTCCTACTCCTACTTCTACTCCACCTCCTCCTCCTCCCACTCCTACTCCTCCTCCCTCTCCTACTCCTCTCCCTCCTACTCCTCCTTCTCCCACTCCCACTCTTAGTAATTCCCGAGTAATTTGACATCAAAAATAATTATTGATGGTGGTGATGATTATAATATACTCCTACGTATGTGTGCAAAATTTGAAGCCATGTGGTCAAAACTCAAAACCTACGAAAATAATAAGGAAAATAAAGGACAGCTTTATGCAAAATCTCATTTTTAGAGGTTTTATCTGGTTCCCGGAGCCTTCCCCGCCTTTGTACTTCAAAATGAGGTATACCATAAAATTCTGAGTATAAAAATTCCCCAGAATAAAAATTTGCTTAAAATATTGCCCAATAGATCTGAATTTGCTAAGATATAAGTTATCCATATAGGGCTATAATAGTGGATACAAAAATTAATTGACCATGGTTGATACTCCCGTTGGCCAATTGATCCCAACTTTGAATATGGTCGAGATATCTTTTCAATACACCAGAAAAACATGACTTCAAATTTTGCATCACTCCCTTCAAAAACCTTAATGCTAAAATGAGCTATATTATTTTTTATGTAGGTATAGATTACGAAATTTTGAAAAATTAACAAATCTTCAGTCCTTCGACCTTCAAAATCAAAATTTATCGAGGGGATATCATAAAGGTCATGTGTGTCAAATTTGAAGTCATTCGGTCAAAGTATACGAAAGTTCTAATGAAAAAAGTTTGATGGATTTGCCCAAAATCCCATTTTTAAAGGATGATTTTGGTTTCCGAAGCTTTCCCCGACTTTCTATCTCAAAATGAGTTGTACCACGAAATTCTACGCATTAAATTTGCCTAGAATAAAAATTTACTTCAAAAAATTCAAAATAGATTCAAAATTACCAAGAATAATATGCCCATATAGGGCTTTAACATTGTGGGAATATACTAAAAATAAAAGTG
>JAAZTK010001647.1:0-13321 GCA_036507255.1 Megalothorax incertus
CAGTGCTTCGAGTAAATTATTATGTCAAACTCTGGAGGAGCTGAGCTTTGAAAACAAAGGGTCCATTGGGCACCCTCAGATATTTTAATTAGCTTTTTTAATGCTACCGATGGACATCCGTTTACATTTTTTAAATTCAGAAATTATTTATCCGTTGGATTTTTTTAATACTTGGAAAAGAAATATTTCAAGGGGTAGGCCATCAGGGTTATTCCTCAGGGTCTCACGAGTAAACCGTTAGAATTCTTTAAGATATTCAAAAATAACCCTATTTTTTGTAGATATTCAAATATGAAAAAAATTACCAGAAAAAAAAGATATTTGAATAAAAAATTTAACCCTTTCGGGAGAGACCCTGAGGAATACCCGTTCGACATCCACCCAGGATCAGTTCCCTTTCGCAGTGCTTCGAGTAAATTATTATGTCAAACTCTGGAGGAGCTGAGCTTTGAAAACAAAGGGTCCATTGGGCACCCTCAGATATTTTAATTAGCTTTTTTAATGCTACCGATGGACATCCGAAAAATTACCAGAAAAAAAAGATATTTGAATAAAAAATTTAACCCTTTCGGGAGAGACCCTGAGGAATACCCGTTCGACATCCACCCAGGATCAGTTCCCTTTCGACCTCTGCCTGGAAAACATCAAGATTCCTCAGGGTCTCCAAATATTTAAACTTTTCTAAAATAATTAAGTTTGTGATTAAATAAAGTTTAACCTTCATAAACCCAATTCATTCTTATGAAAATTCATAGAAAAAAAAGAATGTGATATTCATTTTTTTTTTATTTAAAAAAGCCGTGTAATTCTACAATTTAACACCGTATCGACGTATTTCTAAGCTAGTTAAACTCGTGTCTAATTTTGTTTAAATTTTATTAAAATTTAAAAATCTAACGGTTCAATCGATAGATAATTCTATTCAAAAAAGAGATAAAAGAAGGCGAAAAAAGTGCATTTTTTTCTCTCCCCGTGCGTACTGCTCCCCTCCTTCCCTATCTACCCCACCGTTACACTCTGGATGGTCCCTTAAGGGCTCTCCCTCCCTCTCTACCTACCCTCCTCCCTTCATTTAAATAAAAAAGAATAACCTTTTCAACAACAAAAAATAACAAAGTAAAGTTAAGAAAATTTGATAAAATTGTGAATTTTTAAATGGGGTTTTACATGTAATAAATCCTAAATTTTTTCCTTAAAAAATTTGTTGAATTTCCTTAAAATCCTATACATAAAACCTTTTGATTAAGGGCCAGTTAGCGAATAAATCTATCTTATAATATAATATTCCAAAGGTATCCAATATACCTTTCAGAGGTACTTTCTTATCTCATGTCTAGGATTCCAAGGGTCCGTTAAAAGTACCCTTAATATTTAACCCTTTCCCATTGAAATGGACCCTTCCATTTTAATATATTAAGGGGGGTAGGGCATAGAAAGAGTGAGAGAGAGATACCTAACCCTTTCTTTTTTTTCCTCTCCTTAATGTATTGTAGCACAAGGGGTATCTCTCTCAGACATGGACATCCCCCCCTCAGGCAATAGAATAGATTTTGTGCTTTCTTTTATTCATTTTAAAATCCAAAAGCAAAAGGGAGGGTTCTCTCTACTTTTCTATTAAATAGATTCACAACAGACAAAGGAATTTTAAATATATTCAAATCTTTTCAGTTTTTTTTTCTTTTCTTTTTTAAAAAATACTCCAATTGAAAATATTCCCCTCACTTTTTAAAAAAAAATTCACAAGGGACGCTTTGTCAGACGCATTTAAACTCGAGACGCGAGACCTCCCTTTCCTCCACTCTCTCTGTCTACGCACCTGGACATTTTTATACCGTTTTTTAATTAAATTTGCATACTTTTAAACTTGGAAATTACAAAATTGCAAAATTAAAGTGAAAACTGTGAGATTTGGATAATTTTTCTATTTTTAAATTGAACATTTTTCCCAATATTTGATTTTAAAATAATTTCAGTTGCGAGTTTAAAGGTTGAAAAAATTTAAATAAAAAAGTGTCGGTTTTAAAGTTTCGATTGGATAACTGGCCCTTAAAGTCCTCAATTACCTGTAACTTCAAAATCAAGATAACTGGAATTGACCCCCAAAAAATAAAGATAATTAGCTTGGTAAGGAGTTTTCTGGGGGTTTTTTGCCGACCTAGGAACTCTTTTACCGTGCTTCATTTCTTTATTTACACCTTCAAGGGGCCCTGGACATTTCCTACATCCTCGGGAGCTGGAGTGGAGGTCATCAGGGTCTTCTGAAGAGGCACGATCGTATTCCTGGATTAAATCGGTAATTTTTTATGCGTATTTTTTTAAAAGCAACGTTTTTAAAGTAAAAAACAGTCTGAAAAGGCTCTAAATAAACATAATGAAAAGTTGACCATTAGTATATTTATATAAGTTATAAATTATAAATTTTTAGATCCAAAAAAAGGTATTTTCAGTGTCCATCATCCGTGGCCTACCACAAAGTCTTGTCATTTTGGATATCTGAAAATCGTTATCGGATGAGAAGAATAGATCAATTTTGAAAAGCTTTTTTCGACCACAATTTATGATGGTTGCTCTCGAGGTGGATGCTATTGAAGTTTTTGGACAGCTTTTGGCTTCAGGGGACACCGGGGTCGACTCGCAGTGGTCAAGTACATCCAGATGACCTTGATTGGCACCCTTGAGTTCATAAAACAGTTCTTCCAGAGATTTTAATTCCCATTTCCCAGAAACTCGATCATTTTGAATGTAAGGGCAGTCCCCCTGACCTTGCTCCAAGACTAGTGACCTCTCCATGACATGAGGCAGGATGACCAGACTCCACTTCCGGTTTAGATCGGACCAAATACCCTCGGCAGAAGCGATATCTTGCGGGTCCAGATGGAAATCCGCCTCTCGGAAATATATATCAAGTAGAATTTTTGAGGTTTTGGCATCAATTCCCTTCGATCCCTTCGACCACTTCCTCAGGGTGTCCATCAACTCATCTTCGATGTCACCGCCCCTGAGAATTTGACCCAGCCCTTGCTTTAGATCATCCAAGGCTGCCCTGACATCCTTCCCAGTCCTTAAACCCAACCGGAACACGGCCAGATACCGCAAAACTTCAAATTTAAAATTTTCCTGAACATTTTCGGTCACTCCGGCAGACCCTGGCCTTCCAGAGGACACTTCTGAGCTTGGTAGAAACGATTTAGAGTCCTCAGAGTCTCCATTACTTAAAAAAACAAGATTAAAACATTTTAGAGGTCAAAGTTCAATGAATAGCTTACTCTGAGAGGGGGAACTCGACATGAACTCTCAAGGGCAAACAATTTGGAAAAAAGGCAGAAAAACAGTTTTTGGGGGGACTGTGGGTGTATACCTTTGTAGGGTCTCCTGACGAGGGTGTCCGAGGTGCTGGCGACCTTGAGGTGCTATTGATGACACTGAGGAACCGGAAATTGAGCCAAAAATTGGATATTTTCGGAGAAAAGTGAAAAATTTTGAGACTAAAATTTTCAAATATTTTTGAAAATTTAATAGAAAATCGCGAGTAGCCAAAAAAGTTCAAATTTTTTTATCCAATTTTTGAAATTTGAAATTAAATGGCATCAAATCTTCCAAAAAGTAATTGCAAACAAGAGGAATTGAAAGCCACCGGTAGTACAAATTCAAGATTTGATGGGAAATTCGGAACGACGTTCAAAAATTAACTAAATATTTATCTAAGGATAAGTAATACGCAATCCATAATAGCCAACTTTTTAATCGTTTTCAAATGATTTATTTAAAAAATAAAATAATAATTATAAAATTTACGACCCATTGTTAAAAATTTCACTTTTTTCAGACCTTGTTCGCTCAAAATTCCTCTATTTTTAATTTAATAATTTTTAAAAAATGTTCTTCGGGGTTTTCCTTGGGCTCTTGACCCTGATGAAGCTTGATCCCACCCTCGCGGAATACTCTCTCCTCGACCTACTCCCTTTGGGACTGTCTGGCGATGAAAAATCGCCATCTGTGAGACTTTATTTAAAACTTGAAAAATTAAAAATTAAAATCCACGTTAGGTTTTTGCAGCTATTGCAAATGCAAGGGATTTATTGCTGCCGAATTTTAATTTTGCGAACATGAACGGAAAAAGATCAAAATACCGATGGAGGGATCTACCCCGCCCTCTAGTAGAGTTTTCTTAAGATTTGGCGTTCAAAAGTAACGGTTTTTATTTAGATTAATCCAATCCCAATCATCAATTTAAAAAGAGAACGTAATCTTAACCTAACTAACCTAACTTTTCATCTAATTATATGTAAATCCTTTAAAGCTGATAGTGAAAAAGTCATTCGTGAGGTGGAATGCGTTGAAACGCATTTTATGGGGCCATTTCGTGACCCTGTTCGATTTACTTGGTGAGTTTAACCAAACTTTATATGGCTTAAAAGTAACAAATTAAATTTAGTAACACCGGAATTCGGTCAAGAAATAAAACTTATTGCAGATGGAATTTTATCGTATGTTAGGTTCATTATTTCTATGCATAACCTAACTGAAATCCTTAGGGAAGTGAACCTTGTTATCCAAAATTAACCTGTGAACATTTTGACCTAACTCCGGGTAAGATATAATAGGTTTATTAAAATTTATCTAATACCTACAATAACATAGGATGCACGCGAGAATATTTTCAGGTAAAAAAACACGCTTTAAAACGTGAAATGAAACACTCTATAACATTATACAGGTATATGATGGATCCGAAGGTGTGCAAAGATTTTGTGGTAAAAAGGGTCCAATTAATATATCAGCCTCCAATGGGTTGCGAGATCTCTTTATAACATATGCAACCTGGAGGTCAAAAAAGTCACCAGACGATGACCTCGAGGTTAAAATTAATTGTACCGTTTCGTGTTCAAATCGTGGAGAAGGGACACCACTTCCCGTGGCATATTCACCAAACTTGAATCAGGATTGCTGTGAGTTTAGTTAAAAAAGACCTAATCCCACGTAAAATTAACGCGTTTTTAAAGATTGCGGCGTGAAGCCAAAAAAGAATCGTGTTATTAATGGTGAGGATTCCAAACGTGGTGAATTCCCCTGGATGGCAGCACTTGTTGAAGCACAAACACGCCAGGTACGCTTAATTCACGTTTAAAATGTCACGAATTGAACGTCATTTTTTCGCAATATTTAGCCATTTTGTGGGGGATCTCTTATCAAGTAAAAATAACCTTATCATTTTGGAATATTGTATTTTCATTGATTTATTTGCGTAGTGATCGTTTTATTCTAACGGCTGCTCATTGGTACGTTTATTCACTCTTAATTACGCGTACGTTTAACGTGAATTTCTTGAATCCAAAGTCTCAAGGGTAAATATTTGGATGTCCGGAACATCGAGATCATTCTTAACGGACAATTGCTTGATGAGATGCCAAATATTCAGCCACCACAACCAAAGTACGCGTATTTTAAAGAATTGGTGATTATTACGTGATTTTTAAACGTTTAGAGTACCGCCACGAGCTTATTCAGACGAAATGTTGGCACGCCTTGACGCACAAAATCGTTCAATTCGCGTGTCAGTTCAAGAAATATTCGTACATCCGCTCTACGTCTCAGAGTTTAGTTTCACATTCGATTTTAGTATTTTCCCGTTTTAAAATTTTTTATTTTTAGGACGAATGACTTTGATGTAGCGTTGTTAAAGTTGGCCGTGAATTTGGATTTCAAAAGGATTTCCAAAAAGGTAGTTTTTTGGACTTTCACATCTCATAGCCTAATGCTATTATATGTAGGTAGTCCCCGTTTGTCTACCGAAACTCGGAAGCTACGGTTCGAAATTTAAATTTTCCCACAAAATTCAAATGCTAATAAAATTTCAATTAGACAGAACATTTGCGGCTAAAAAGGCTACCGTCGCAGGTTTTAATATTAAACTATAATTTTCAATGTATTGACTTTTTCCATTAGGTTGGGGTCTGAGATCTCCTGAAGCAAAATTCACGAGTCCAAAGCTTCAAAAACTCGAAGTTAACGTTTTTCAGTAAGTAATTTTTTTTAAATAGAATTTTAACAAAAAATAAAAATTTTAAGTCCAAAAAAATGCCGTCAATATTACGCACATCGGGTCAATAGGAGGATGATATGCGGAGGCTACGAAGAAGGCGGGAAAGATTCTTGCGTGGTAAATTTTTAAATTTTTGGCAAAATTCAATGATTTTCTAGAAATTTTATTTTTAACTAAAAGGGTGACAGTGGAGGACCTCTTGTGATAGAAGATAGGCCGAAAGTGTGGTACCAAATTGGGTCAGTCAGTTGGGGAGAGTCGTGTGCTTTGGCCAAAAATCCAGGAGTATATTTTCGTACCACGGAGAGTGGACAATGGATCAACTATCTTTCAAATCTTAACGACGCCACCTGGTGCAAAGACCCAAAATAGATTTTTTACTTAAAACTTAAAAAATGATATTAAAATTTTACAACTTTCTCAAAACATTCATATTTTATTTTCACATTCAAAAAATGACTCATATCTCATTACATTCAAAATAAAATATACCTTAAATTAAATTTGTATTTTTTAAGAAAAAAAATTGGCAAAAAGAAAAATTAAGAAAATTAAAAATTACAAGTCTGCTCGATATAATTCTGAAGATGGGGATCGGTAGATTTTGCCCAAAGGGGCGTTAACGGGAGCCCTCTGTTGGTGGGAGTGGGAATGACGACAATGGGGGGTCAGGGGATCAGGCCCTGGGTCAAGGTCTGATCTTTTGGTATGGGAGGAAGCTGAAGAGGTCGTCCTAATCATATGGCCATTGTGGCCTGACCATGTCCAGGATGGGTTTGGACTTGTTCCACATAGCCTAGCCCCCAGGGAGCGTCGAACGCGGCCAGAGCATGTGAAACAAACGAAAATAAAAAGGCCCTGAAGAGTATTGGCCAAAATGAATATTATCCAGAGGACGGGGATGTCAACAACGCCTGCAATGATGCCAAGGATCCAACTTAAGCCCATTAGGATTGATAGGCGGAGATATAACCTGCAAAAAATTTGGAATTTTTATAAAATGTGTGAAAATTTAAATATAAAATTTGAAAATACTTGAAATTTTTATGTGGAGATGCGCATGCTTTCGCTTTGGCGGTTCCTTTTGAAGTAGTTGCAATTACCTATAGAGAGAATCAATTAGCGTTGCTATTACGTCAATGTAATCATATGGACATACCCTTGCAGCATCAATAAACATAATGATATTCAGAACAAGTATGAAAGCAACGGGTCCAGCAAAGTATATGAGTAGAGCGGGTTTTTGTCCAAACCAACAATTGTGTCTGCCAAAAGAGGGACTATAAGGCCAGGGCATGACCTCGACCGGAAGTAATTCTGCCACGACGGCCATTGAGACGAGTAGAGCGGGGAATAGCCATCCAAAAATTGAGTAAAAGAAAAAACGGGTCCATTGGGAGCCTAAAATTTGAAAAATGACTTTAAAGAATTCTCAAAAAAATAGCAAAGTTACCCGTTGAAATCCTTAATTCTTGGGTGGCTTTTCTGAGGGTGGTTGAGACATCCCAACTGAGTACAAGCATCCAACAGAATGATGCCATCAAGCTATAGTAGAGGATGACAGCAAGAACTGTGCATGTATTGGATGGGACACGGATAAATGGAAGAGCAAGAAACACAGCATAGACCAAAAGAAGAGCAACTGAAAGTGATCCAAGGTTCTTTCCAGAGAGATTTCTAAGTTCCGGGGCGGCTGAGGTCGCCAAAAGATGGAGGATTAGACATAGCGCAGATACTAGTACTCCCGCAAAGGATATGAATCCCAAAACAGGACCAAATTTATCCGTGTAGGCTTGGGCAGGTGGCGCACAAATCACTAGGCGTTCTATTTAAAAAAACACAATGTTAAAGAGATAGGCAAATTTCAATAGATCAAATACTGACCTTGTGACTGGACGGCATAATCTACTCTTGCGAGTATTAGGTCATAGGGGGCGACATGGACGGAACCATTTGGTAAAACGGTATATTCGGAATTGAGGAGTATCACTTTAGGACATTTATCAAAGTCCCTAGATGGCGGTCGTCGTGCTTTACTAAGGACTGTATTTGCTTGTGATTGGTCGAGACCTTCTCCCAATTCATTGGCCGTAATAATGTCAAATGGCTTTTCAGATGACCCTAGCGGGGAGCTTGGATCAGGGAGACATCTACCCTCAGAGTAGACTTGACCAGGGAGACATAGCACGGACCGGCATTTCCCGAAAAATGGATCAAATATTTCTTGGCGGGAACATCGCTTGACACGGCCAACCAGAGTGCCATCACGGGGGCCAAGGTCAAACAAAACCGAAAAAACTGAAAAGAAAAAAAGGCATTATTTAGGCTCTAAGATTAATTTTATATTCCATACCTGCGTTGTTAAATTCGAAACTAAATCCATTGCGGGAATACACAATCTTCTCGCATTGGAGGTTTTCCGGCGAAATTCCATTGCAGATGCCACAGTGGACATTACGGTAGCCTTCCCCAAGATGGTAAACTATAAAAAAGCACGTTAGAATATATAAAACACGTTTAATACAATATATACCTGTCGCAGTATAGCTGAGACACTTTCGATGAACCTCGGTGTTATTATATCCTAATGGACACTCTTTGATGGATGGTAGACAGGCCCGGATCAAATGCTCCGTATCCGGTGGTACGACGGGGTCAATAGTACACGCCGACCACGATTGTTCCCCACTAGGTGTATTGACACGAAAACCCCAAGACCCTTCCTCTGTCCGGTATTCGAGTTGCTCCGCCATGACTGAATTCAAATCCTCTTCAGAGGAATTATTTCCAATTAAATTGGCACCATCTTTCCGAGAGAGTGATGGACATTCGAGTCGCGGACGCCAAAGTTCCATCCGGTCTGTAAAGGTTTGATTATTACAGAGGGCGCAAGCATAGTTTCGGTATGTGAATCCAGTCCTCATGTTTGTGATGGGTAAGGTAGAAATGGGATCAAAAGGGCTGGTGGGGGTGTCTTCGCAATTCTTGCGGATCTGGAAACATTTGAGAAAAATATAATTTTTAATCCATGTGTTAAATGGGTGAAAATATTCTATTATTTTATAATTTAATTTTCATTTTAAATATAAAATATTTCTTATGTAAAAACAATTTCAAAATGGGTTAAAAAAAGTGAAATCGCAAACTTTCGTTTCCTTTGAGGATGTCCACTTTGCATTCTTTTTTTGCATTGAAAAATTAAACCATTCTTTTTGCAAAAGGAAACATTTTTAATTGAATCAAAAACACTTCCTTAAGGATTCTTCATAATACTCATATAGATATGACAATTACGTAGTATATCCGTATTGGGATATACTCGTAAATTGTTATATTCTATTAGGTTTAGTTTTAACTTTAAGTTAAATTTAAGGCTAACTTTACTAAAGGTTTATTTATGGCCTATTATTAATACCTTACCTTTTCATCATTCCATGTGGATGGGCACTTTGTCCTCATGTACAAACTTCCAAACTGTCGCACCGAAATGCATTGGAACGCCTCATTTTTCTTGTAGTTGACATTCGGGTCCCTCCGAAAGGGGCTGTCCACGCAGCAGTCCTCAAAAACAATGCATTGTTGGTCACAAAAGCAATTCCTCCGCTTCCAATCATTCATAAGGCCACCATTACGATCATTCCTGGAATGTGCGCAAGAGTCCTTTGGTTGACAGGTTTTATTGGCTTTTTCTATGTCAAAATAAGAGACACGGACGGGTCGAAGGGGTGACCTCGGGGACCTCCAATTGATGACAATGTCCCTCTGGCGGCCACTCTCGGCCCATGAACACAGTGAAAATAAAAATACTAAAATGAATGCCCTCCTTTTTCGGGAAAATATCTTTTTGAGCGAAAATCGGGAAAATCCGTAACTTCCCGCCATTTTTTTTTCTTCGCAGGATTTAGCCAGGTCCTTTTCGTCCCATTTTCTGAAATTTAACAATATTTAAAAATTACATAATGAAAAGTTAAATTAGTTCGTGTGAATCGACTTTTGTTTTCAATTGCAAAATACCCCTGACATTTTCAAAGGAATTCGGTCACAATTTTTCACTTTGTTTGGGAATGAGTTTGTGAATTTTGTTGGAATTAATTAACAAATTTTGCAAAGGGGGTGGTAGACAGGGTTGTCCATCATCAGGAGCAGCTGATTGATTTTTAATGCATTTTTTTGGCTTTTAAAAAAAACCTTTCAAAAGAATCATTTGATGGCATCTTCACGACTTTAACGAAGGCCGAACTCGAGGAATTTTGAGATATTTTTGCGATAAATTTGCAAATGTCTATTGTTCCTGAGGGCTGTTGATGATGGTAGGGGTAGGCAGTGAAGGTATGCAGGTGTGCATTAATATAAGTGGTATAGAACAATGTGTGTAACTTTTGACCTGCATAATTTGTAATCTTTGATGGTATCTTTTTAAGTGTATGAGAATAGCCCAGTTTAATTTAACCACCTGTCCTGTGAGTAGTATTACCTAACCAGAACAATGTCCCGGACATTTCGTAATATTTTTTTAAGAAAATTAATTCGCCAATTTCCCTGCTAAATTTGGATTTTGTTTGTTTTTTTGTAAATTTTTAGCTCCTGAGGACATTGTTGGACATGGGCTGTGCGTGTGAGTGCCTGGGGCGTTGGTGGTGTCCCACATTCGACCCTCCATCCCGGATGGATCGGCTTTCCCTTGCATTTGAAATTCAAAAGGAACAATTGCCAATTGGCCATTCAAAAGAAAGAGATATAAATATCTAAATGTAATGAATATAAACCAAATCCCAATAAAAAATGTTCTAAAATGTATAATACCTACAGAAATATAAAAATCCCAAAAAGTCAAGATTTATAAATATTTTTTAAAAATAACAATGTAAAATTAACCATGCACTGTTGGCCATAATAATATTTGAAATATTATTAAAAGTAACATAATTTCATATGTGTAAATCTCCCATATACATCTAAATGTAAAATGTCCCAAAATGGGCATAAAAAATGAAAAATTAGCCGTAACTTTCGTTTTTAACGCTAAACAAATGTATTACTTACTTTGAGACATACTGATCCTGACTCTCGAGTAGGTATACTATGTTGCATAGCTAGTAGTACAACTCTGGGTGTATGGGATAATTGGTGAGGAAATTGGAGGTTGTTTGCATTCATTAAATTTTTACATTTTGTTGCAAATTCAACTTTTCAAAAAAATGGCTCAATTTGTTCTTATGAAATTGTCAAAACATTTCCGCTATCTTTTTATTAAAATAATATTTTAAAATGCATTTGAATTTCTCCAAATCTATTTTTATTCTTTAATTTCCGTTTCAAAAAGCGCCCTCGCCTTTCAATGTCACCCTACCATAAAAATACCATTAGAAGTAATACAATTAATGGTTAGCCTCACTCCTCAGTCTACCTCAAGAGCACCCACTGAACCCTGTCCATCTCACACAATAAAATAAAATAAATATCCTACTTTAATCCAATTAAATTCCTATTTACTTTTTTTATAAAAATGTCCTCCCAACCACTTTTTCTTCCTCAGGAGTCCCCCAACAAAGAACCCGTTACCCCTGCCTCATATCCCTAATAGACCTCTTTTAGAGCCAATTAAAAGTTGCGAAACAAAGCAGAGGAATGCGACATTTCTTTTACCGGAAGCCAGATCACACACCTGGAGACCCAGATTTGCTTACAATTGAGAACGGAATTCCTCCGGAGTGCCTCAATTAGTGTACGATGACCATGTGGACATGGCCTAATAATATATGCAGATTTTTGGGAGTGAGAGTTGGGATTTGGGCGTTTGATTCCCTTTTTTTTGCAAATATTTTATTCAATCTCATTAGTGAATCTACAGATATATAGGCAGAGCGAATCTATATAGGTATATCTCTATATCCTTATATGAAATGTTGCTAATAAATCACCAATTAAGAATCCAAGCATCGTTAAACCCACTCAAACAAAAAAAGGAACAAAATTTCTCCCAATTAATACACAAAAAAGTAACCATCAACAGATACATCAGACTTATCAACTAGGTACTAATATAATGTACTTTTTTGGGATCTAGAAAAATTCCATTAAACTTTTGGGTGCAAAAAGATACAGCTAAATTTTAGAGTTCCATTAAACTTTTTTCTTTTACAGTTTAAACCCTTCTTAAAATATATCTGCCTTAATGCTTAATAGAGCCATTATAAATGCATAGACCGTTGTGGTGGCTGCCATCAGGGTGGATTTAAAGTGGAGGAATTGTGGCTCCTGGCCGTGACTCAGCCCCAAATCCATCAAAGGTTCAAGGAACCTTTGCCCTAAACTCCTTTAAAACGTACAGCTGCCTCCATTTCTTAATTTATTTAAATGCACAGATTAAATACCTGGGAGCATTTCAAAAAGGGGTAGGGAGTTCCGGAGGTACCTGTGGAAAGACCCTGAGGAATATGGTCTATGGACCATGGGGGAATCCCAAATGAAACAAAAAAGGTGCATGGGGCAAATCGTAAATATGCAAATGAGAATGCGTCATTTGGAATAAATCCAAAGATGAGCCGGAGAAACGTTTTTACCATCTTTTTTTACTCACTCCTGAGGAATCTTTGGAGGATCCCTTGCCATCCCTGATGACAACCCCTCCCCGAAGACCTTATTTTTTGTCTTGTTTTTGACCCTTTAATCCTTTCCCAATCCTTGTACAATTTCCCCATGTAATTCCAAATGTAAATTGCTCCTATTTTCTCACACACGCCAAATCACCTATTGCTTAATACATGTGAATGGTACCATCATTACATTACTCTTGAGGAAAGGTGTCTTTGGAGGACCTCATGGGAAATCAGCTCATTTCGAAATCCTTCATTAAACAGATCTATAACTAGCCTAGCCAGTACCTACCAATAAAAAAAATCTAAAAATCCAAACGGAAAAATGCACTTTTTTCAAATTAATAAAAAACAAGGGCTCAAACCTTAAGTCTTAAGGGTTCCTCCGGGGTCCTCGGGGTCCTTAAAGGATCCTCCAACAATAGGCACGTACACTATTTTTATAACACGCTTTGCACGTAAATTTCACGTTAAATTTCACGTTAAAACGTTTGTGAGGAACTTGTTAGTTTTGTTTTTCTGACCCAATTTCTTATGGTTTGCGGATGCGAGTGTGTCTACGACCATGTCCTGACGGCTTCTGAGGAATGGTTAGATGGTAAGATGGTAAAAGGTATAGGAAGGAGCTCAAGAGGTTGTTAGTGAGGGGGTGTGGGAGGCCCACCCCGAGGAGTCCCAACTC